>JAQBSW010004851.1:0-64124 GCA_029291075.1 Eudiplozoon nipponicum | reverse complement strand
TATATATATATATATATATATATATATATATATATATACATAAACTTGTGTGCAAGTGTTTGCATGTAGAAGCAAATATTGATTATCTTTAACAAATATACATATCAAGCCGTGATATTTCAAACCAACCGCAATCCATCAACCTACCATTATATGGTAACATTAAAGTTTCCTTCTCGATTGCTAGGAAAATGAAAATTCTCTCAAGTCTAAAACACATTTGCTTGGAGATCAAGGAAAAACTGCATCGAACTCTGAAAAAGCAGTATCATTAACCTATTTAGACTTTCTAGCAAATCATCATTCCTAACATCGTCCTCGTCATCACCATTATGAGAAAGTGCAACACATAACGGTCAGCTGATGCTACCTTGGCACACCGTCCACAATTAATAGTGAATGGAAAGAAAATTATTTTTTGTTCCATATAATGCATTCATCTGCACTGAGAGTCCAACACTAACACCCAGATAAGCTTGCTTGGCAACTCTGATTCGCAACATATTAAATGGTCAGTGCCGCTAATGATTCATAACACCGCAGGAAAAGTCTGTCTGAGTGCACGAGGTAAGCAATTTCTATGCTAAAGAAAATCACGCTTCACAAAAGATTGTCATTTTCCATCTTTTGGGCTCAATCACAAATAATACGAAATAAAATGTACCTCAAAACATCTAAGATAGGCCTAGTTTGGAGTGAGTTTGTAAGAAAGCAATTAAAATAACCGAGAACTGCAGCAAATAACTTTAAAATGGCTAAAAGACAACAAGAGAAGACATGTTAGAAATTGAAATATGCTACAGAATTTTATATTTCAAAATTCCTTCTTTTTATCGCTCAATCACTATCAGGGCAGAACACAAACTTTTGACACACCATTGCATTCAGCACTTCCGAAAATTAACAACAAATAATGGTAGATTTCTTGTAGAAACTAAGAATTAACAAAAACCTGCCATCGAAATAACAGCAGGAGAGATTCTCGGATGTACAAGAACGTACCCAAAACATCGGTTACACCGAAAGGAAACTTTGCAAAAGTTCCTCTTCTAATCGTTGGCAAACGTTTAGCACCATATACATTAGAAAGCTTACGTGATATAAGTACAAAAAAATTTATTCTACAGGCCATTAAATGTACACTTTTTACAGATGAATTGCTCCAGTCCTTCTATTCACAACTCCAGTCAGTCTATTAAACAAGCAAATTCTAGCAAAAATAACCGTTTGCTCATATGTATCTGTGTGCTAAAGCATAAAGGAAAAATCGATACGTTAAATGCCTGATGTGCTGAGCACCGCTTGGATGGCCTCAACTGTTCTGCGCAACTGTTTAATCTTTTCAGACTCGTCAACTAGCACTTCGTGGATTCGCCTCACTTGGGCCTTAGTTAACACACCATTGCAACTGTCATCGGGAGCCGAATTCAGTTTATTGCGGGCTGCATTCGACAATTCATCCAACGGTTCGCCACATTCTAAATGATCTTCGATAAGACGCCGTTGTTCTTGGTTAAGATCAAGATCAGCTAGCTGTTGCAAAACTGTGTTAACCTTTTCCTGAGCAGCATCATATTCGAGAGTTTCAACAGCATCATCGTTTTCGTCGTAACTTTCATCAGTAATACAATCTGATGCATCACCAATAATTTCTTTATTAGAAATAAAATTTTTGTCATTTTGTCTAACAGCTGAAGATTTAAAATACATTTTCCGTTTCGCCGTCTCAGCCGACCAGCCTGGACTTCCAGAAAAAGCATAAACTGTATTTCGCAACTGAGGTTTGTGTCTAGATAGAGCATGATGAGTTCTTTGTACGCTCAGATCCATATTCTTGCTAACACAAGTCAGGCGTTGGTGGAGTTCTGATTGTTTAGCTCGAATTCCAGTGAACCAATCCCAGAGACCAGCCTGGAGTCGATCTCTATGTCGCAAAACTTCATTGTGCATTGACATTTCAGCAGACGACAAACCGCCCTCAATGTCTTCGAAATAAAAGAAATTGTATAGCGAGACAGAATTTGTAAAAATCAATATAAACTAGGAGATGCGGGATACTGGCATCTACTGTTTTCAAATGCCAAACAAATATATTTGATGTAAAATTCAATGAAACAACACCAAAATCCGTCTCGATAAAAGAAATATCACGGTTATACAGTTTGTTAGAAAACGGTCAGCATTCTCCTTTACAATAATTACAAAAGTCAATTACTACTACAATTAATACGGCCACTACAACAATTTCTATCACCACCACCACAAATCCTATTACTATTAATATAACTACAACTACCACAACGACCATTACTACTACTCCTACAACTACCGCTACCACTACTACTACTACTACTAATACTACTACTACCACTATTACATCTACTAATAATTATAATATTAGTAGTGAAAATGATACAGCTACTACATGTATTACTATTATTACGAGTACAACTATTACGACCACCAGCAAAATAACTTTTATCACCACCATTACCACCACTACTATCACCACTACTAATACTGTTACTGTTTTTACTAATAATATTCCTACTACTATTTCTACTACCACTAAAAATAAATACAACTACTAATATTACTATAACCACCAGCACTAATACTAATACGATTAATGCTCCTGTTGCATAGAATTACATTATCATGAAGACTAAGTCGCTCGTTCCATCAAAATAATTCATAAATAAATTCTAGAAAGTAGTGTCCACAGTCTACTATTTATGCCAACATATACCCACAAACCATTCCAGTACAATCGGGATACAGCCATCTTACTTCGTGTGAAACCACGAATTAGGATTTACCACACAGTCAACACATCTTGTTGAATGGGTCTTAATCAAACCAGAGTAAACAAGTCAGGCACGGATTGGATTTAAACGCAATTCAATGAAACTGGCCACTGGCGCTTAGGACAGATGATGCTCGTGTGCTCTAGTGACGGATCAAAATATTCCATCACCTATGAAAATTTGCAAACTTTTTATTGTTAGTTAGCCTCGCCCGCCTCTATTGCCCGTTTATTCTTGCATATCATAATGATGTACTGCAAACTAATGACCCTTCGAACACCTTATAACTTTAAGACAGATGCTCTTTCACTTAAAGATGTAAGCAAAATCTTAATTTAAATATTTAAGTTCTAGACATACGTTGCTTATAAAAGAAATAAATAGTTCACTAATCTCATAAATATAACGCGATTCTAATAAACAAGAAAGATAAAATGGCTATTCAGGCTAATCAGCATGACAGCAATCTCATTTCTGCTAAATTTAAAATTGTCATTGCAATCATTTTCATTTCGACACTCACTAAAATAGTTATTTTTTCTTTATTTTCATTGGATAACGTTTCAAACAAACTTTCTGGTTTATTTATTCACAACCGGTGCAGTTTATTTTATTGGAATATAATGCCATCACCACTGTGACACTGTCTGTGGCTTATTTTAAAAAAATGAGCACTGATTGTGAGCATGAAAACCGGAAAATTTTATTGAAATACCATATAAGAAGTATAGAGAAAAAAGATTTTGGTGTGTTAAATAAACTATTTAGACAAGAAATATTTTCAAAAAAATGTTTACGTACAATTGGTAAAGGCAAGAATTCCGAGATCAGTCAACTTTATCAGTCGTTCCTTGACCTAACTTTCCGAACTACTGGCCCGCTTTTCACAGATTACTGCACATGAATAATTAGACTTCAACTTGTCCACCCGCGACAAAATCCTGAGAACCTTTTCGCTATCTCCATAAATAACAAAGCTCAAAAATACACAACACATGTTGTAAAGAAGAGAGATCGCACCCTGGCTCGTAGTATTCCCAAGCCGTTTTGCAAAAGGTCTATTCGGATCAGCACAGGCTTCATGATTTTGATGAGAGAAGCAACGTCGAAACATATACTCTTCAAATAGTACGCTAAAATCCGACATATTAGCAGTGATAACTCTAACCAGGGAGAACGGAGGCCTCCAATTTCTAAAGTGGAGTTCATCAAGCGACTCCAAAATCTCCTCGACCCGTCACTTTCTTCAAATAGCTTGGTTAGGGATCAAACAATGAGATCGGCATCCGAACTCCAACGATTGATAAAATAGTGGACAATTGCTGCCTTACAAGGGACCACAAAGAAGCCATGTTTTACTGTATTACGCTGCAGAAGTATCTATAGAGGCCTATTGAGGCAGTCTGGAAAGAGGAGTCCAGCCGAAACGATTATAAGAGAATTATTGGAATGCCAATACAAATTACCTTTCTGCATCCAAGTCGGTAACTGCCAAAACCCTCAAAAAGAACCATAAAGCGTGAGAGAAGTGAACAAGGTCAACCAAAACTAGGTTTCTACCGAGAAAATAATGCGTGAACCAATCCAATGTACTTCGCCGCACTATCGAGTTGCGCCCACGACGTCAGAAGTCCGCCATCATTTAGTTTATAAACTATTCACCTACTTTTAACTGTATGTATGCTGGCCCCCAACCCAAAATTGACAAAATATTTAAAATCTGTTATAACTCATTGGCCTGTATACACACTTTTTGACGCTATGGCATTCTACACGGCGTCATCGCTCCCACTTGTCCAATTATGATGTTGACGTAGCGTCGGTTTAAGTCACCGCAACACTCCGGTGTTCAAACATGCATACATAAATCGATGCAAACATACGTAAATCCGGAAATTTTGGAGTTGAAAAATACATACTTCTACACAAGCATCAATCTTTCACAGACAGATAAATATATCTATAAACATAACCATAAATACCTACAGAGATGCATACACACATATACGAGAATATGCACATACTTAAATAATTAAAAACATATAGTCAGCTCTCCCAGTCCGAGTGGACCACAAATAATGGGCATTAGTCGATAGCTCAAATTCAGCCTGTCAATCCACTGCTGTTATAATTGATCCCAAATGAGAAGGCGAAGTTTAAATAAAGTGAGATCACTATTTCAAACTAATAATTAATTAAATGAGCACTGGTTGCGCGGGTGGTGATAACACTTACATTAACCAAGTTAGTGATCTTGATATAAACACCTGGCTCATTAAGAGCACAAATTTGTCAGTATAAACCAAACATCGTATAGCACAGAAAGAGCACTTCACCAAGTGGATCGGGATTTTCTTAATGGGAAATCATCCCATATTGTCCAGAATTCTCCGCGGACAGGACTCGAATCTAGGCACGTCTGCTTCGGAATCTGGTGCTCTAACCAATTCACAGTTAGGTCAAATTTGATTAATTCTCAGCTATAGCAAAGCAAAAATGTTACGTTGAAGCTTGTATAAACATTTTAGTTATGAAACGTAAATCAGCATGCTACATGATTTGTTTATTATTGTACATGCAATAAAGCTTACATTGAAAATTCACAAACAACACTAAAATAGAAACTAAAGCATGCACGCGTGCGTAAAAGATAATATGTAATTTAAGCAAATGAAAAGATTGTTCTAGAAAAATTAAATGACTAACAAAAATGACTTCTTTCTTAAATTAGCAAAATGAGCACCAAACATAATTGTCACACTAAAAATATAGTGCTATAAATGTAGAAATAAAAATGCCCCTAAGAAGAGCCTATGTGAGATGTGCCTATTAGATAACCACGCTACGTACATACATGCATACAAGTAAACATTCATGTATACATACAAATACACATACACATGCACATGCGTATGTATACATACTTACATAAATACATGCATACACAGCAATTCTTCTTGACAATAAATCATTAATTATTCTGTAGGAAGAAAAAAATCATTCAAGAAAAAGAAACTAAGATTATCACCAAATACTCACATTCGAACAATGCAGAACAAAAACAAACCAGGAAACAAAAGCATATGCACAAGAAACAAACGAACACACGTCTTCCCAACAGACGGTATACTATGCTTAGATAGGCAACCAGCTGATACTATTCGATTGACCAAATTTCATGCAATTATCAAAGAAATAGCATAAACAGACAAGATGAATAACTCTCTCGTGTGAAATCTAAATCACCCATACATGTGACATTTACAATACAATCTCAACTAACTTTCATTCATTCCTTTGGACATCTATATATACTCAGTGTGTAAGTAAAGAAAACCTTACGATAACTACTCTCCTATTTCGTCAATTTATAGCAAAGGAGAAATGCGCAATAGCACGATATTGGTTTCTAATTAAATAAGTTGTCGTAAGAATTAGTTTCATTGATGGAAAAGATTGAAAGATAATCTGTAAAAAAAACCTGTTATTTTCCAAAGCATTAAAATAGCACATCCAGTAAAGCAGTCAATATTTAACAGAGCCCACCAACACATAAACATTAGCATTTAGCTAGCAGAAAAATCCCAAGCACTTCCGACAATTTATGCACTATGATTTAAATAAAAAACACGACTGCCCGTATTAGAATATTCTTCCAATTTACCAGCTATCTGAATTGACAAATTTGTAAGACGTTCGTCAAGAGCCGCCTGTCTTTCCACCAATCCAGCACAGGCATTTGGCCCGGCAAGACGCCTAGCAGTAGTCTCGAGACAAAGGCGTTCTTTTTCAGTCAGCCTCTGCGTTTCACTGGCCTGCAACTCCATCTGGAGGCGAACACGTTCCTCGTACCCATCTAGTAATGCTCGAGCGCTGGCCAGCCTTGCCAGTGGTCCGTTACGCAGCATTTCGGTTGCCTGTAGCAGCAAACGACACGTAAGATCATTTAGGTAAACAGATAAATATCTATTACATAAAAAAGTGAGTTTGCAATAATATTCAAATGCTATACGACAACCCACTATTGGCACAAACTTGAACTTTGAAGACGTTTCTTGGTGACACTTTTTTGTTGGCTAGAGATAGGGTTGTGACCAAAGAAGTCAGCAATCCTGAAACTTATTGAAGAGTTCCACAGTAAACAAAAAACACCGGTGGAGAAAATGGCTTTCTATTAATAACCCCATACCATGCTATCCCGATAATAAATCTACCAGTACCATAAATAAACATAATAGCATCATTAGAAGCACGCACGTACATTGTCCAGATATTGCACGCACGTAAATAATTCTCCATCTATACATATAATAGCATCGTGATATGATCTGTAATTTTACAATTATACTCGCTTAAGACTAATCAGACATACGATGGCGAAGACTGTCCATTTCGTGGATCAGCGAAGTCATCTAAGCAGAACAAAACTGTCATTGAAAATAGAAAAGCCAAATTTTGCGTTGACACATCAGTAATTAAATGCGACTTACACGCTTGATCATGCAACTCAGTGTTTATACCAAGTATATTGTGCAAATTTTCCCTTTATTTAGATCTTCTACAGATCCAACATTAACATGAATATCTGAAAAGTCACCATAAATTGCCCTTATATGTTGGATAGTGTATCGAGTTGAGTAAAAATTAGCATATGCACAAATAAGCATACGAGTCGAACAGACCTGTAGAAAAAATGACACACATTGCTTGGCGTGAAGTACAAACGGATCGTTATTAAATGACAGTTCTGGTGGCAGGCTGATCGCTAGCATCGGCAGTCTGTCGCCAGACGTGGAGTTCAACAGACGCAAAACATGGCTCACAACATTGGAAGCACCACTTGTTTTTTCAGTAGTTGGGGTTTGACTAGGAGAACTGTCAGCAGATTGTTTTAATCTGGAAGAAAGAAAAAATTGAAAATGATAAATGACACCCTATGAGAAGAAAATTATGATTGGATTAATATTAATTTACTCCGAATAATGAGATTACATGCAGTCGTCCAAACTTCATGCGTAATCTCTGGGGGCCGTAGCTGTTATTACCGGAAACGGTAGCATGAAACTTCCCGATGTTCTCCAGATGCAGCGAATCTACAGCACTTTTCCCAGAAACCGGCGAAACAGGAACCAATTTCTGCAAATTTTTACTTCACACACACTAAATACCATTGTTTTCCAAATGAATACACGTGTGTTGAGAATACTTGATTTCTAGTCTTTTGGCATATTATGATTAAATACAATTAAGCAATCAAAGATTGCGCGGGTGGTGAAAACAATTATTAAAATCAAGTATGCGAGCTTGAAGTAGACATTGATCCCATTGTACGTATCCATATGTCGAACAACATAACAAAACTACCGTCAGTCACACGCACTGACTGGTTTAAAATTTTCAGAATCATCATCAGAGTACGATGGCAAACTGACTAGCGAGAGTCAAGCTACAATTCATATATCTCGAAAGCAAAATTAGACGTGCTGCTCTCAAATGTAGTAGTCTCACAGCCGACATTTCCAGTACGAGAGTACTAGAGGTGAGAGCCGCATATCTACTTTTGCTTTCCATATATATACATTGCAGTTTGATCCTCGTAAGTCAGTTTGTCGTCGAACTCTGACGATGATCATGGAGGATCGAAACGCGTCAGTATGTGTGATTGACGGTAGATTTTTATGTTGTTCGAAAACTGATTAAATATAATTTGATTACTTCTAGCTCGCAAACTTGATTTAAGGAACCTGGTCACAGTTTATTGTCAGCTGGTCTCCTACCTAGGTTTAGTCTACCGTCTGTTTCAGGTATTTGTGCACAGTTGTTTCTCGTACAGGTGGTTTTGATTTTTGGAAATTTTGGCTCTGCGTTGTGTGTCTTGTACCGTTTCGGCTGTTTGCCAAGCCCGTAGCCTTTCTTGCTTCGCGGCACATCCGTTTCTTTCTTATTCTTTATTCTACCTTATTCTGTTATTACCAACTTTATTGTTGATGCTACATTTAACGATGTTTGCACGGATCATAAATGTTTTTTCTCGCTGAATATACGCGTTCCACATGTTTATTCGCAGTCAGTCAAATACGAAACGCATGTGTAAATATGAACAAATATCAAATCGATTGGTAAACATTCGCCTACAATTGTGAAGCACATTACTGAAATTTCATCATATAACCAGTGAATTCAGAAACATAAATAATTTATCAATTTATGTAGCACACGGATGCGTTTAAATGTTGATACATTGTCCTATTTCGTGCTTGCCTCGTTTCAATGTTTTGCGTGGATTCCTTTTCTAAAAATGTACAAATACATTTGCCTGTTGAGAGAATTTAAACTGAGAATTTTTATTTAATTCTGCTGCTGGATATGGAGCTATTTATAACCAAAACGTTTTACAAAGAATATTTAAATCGGAGGATTAGAATAAAAACATGCTCCTTGAAACCTACATGCGATCGGAATGATCACCCGGAATTCCGATTTTTCGAGCACCATCTTGATCCAAATCGTCATTCGAATTTTGATGCCCACCATTGTCCTCGTTACTTTCCTTATATACCGTATCCAGTGAGCTTGTCTCTGTACCTGCACGCTCCACCAACAGCGATGACAGCTGGTAGTGTGGCAGTTCAATGCGCACCAATCGCGGTCCAGCCACAACAGCTTCGGCATCGTTAGCCGGTGCATTCTCGCCTCGGCGTGAGTCAGGTGTTTTATTGACACATGCTAGTGCGGCTAACGAGATTTCAACGTCGGGTACAAGTAATAACAAAACATAAGCTGATAGATGGCGGTGAAGCAGACGCTTTTTTGAATCGACAGTTTGGAGATCTTTTGCGCCAGCTTTCATGTTTGGCTGAAAAAGAAAACAAACTAATATGATAAATCCTCCGTCAGTACATTGACGAGTTACTGATTCATAATATAATGACAACTAGGTCAAATTTGTTAGAATAATCTTCTACTTTTCAAACACATATTATCGACGGTTTAGTCTCCGCAGCATGTGGCAGATGGATAACTTTGCACGGTTATACAACTGATAAGGAAAGAAAATTGATGTACGGAGTTCAGGATATCCTCCAATTTGTTGAAAAAATTCACGAGCTAGATTTGAAGGAGAGAACAATGTTCTTTCTAGACATAAAATCACAGTTTAAAGTATTCCGTTGGATAAAACAATTAAGATTCTTTACTTAGCGTATGACATAAAGGAAATTAATAACTTATGAACATCCGTCGTACAATTCTTATTCAAAAGACCCGTATACAGAAAAATTATGAATGAAATGGATAGCCTCCTTGACTTATCTTAGCAACTATATATATATATATATATATATATATATATATATATATATATATAAGGTATATATATATATATACCACACACAGATAGCGAAATTAAAATAATTAATCATTGAAACCGAAATTTACGTACGCTACTGTGGCAACTCGTTCATGATCGTCAAATAGAATGAGAACAAAAATATCCCGCCACATCATAAAAGAACGTTTAATCAAGCAATTCCGCTTACATTGAAAGAAGGAAAAGTCGGATATCTATCATTTCGTGATGTGGGAATACTGAGAGCAGTAGGATTAACCACATGAATGTCAATTCTTACGACATCAATTTGGATTTGGCCATATATTCATTATTCCATTAGTGTACCAATACGCATGATTTGTTAATGTAAGAACTTTGAATAAGACGTGAACTTGCTTCGCGAAATGTTGAGAAGGAATTGGTATCCAATCTGGCTTATCGAATATGACAAATAAATAATAAAATCGAAACCAATATGGATTATATAAAACTACCTCGTAGAACAAAACGAAGACTTCCCTTTGCAGGTTTTCTGCCAGCTCAAATTTTCAAAAAAATTATCCAAGCGACTAAAGCCGTTTTTTTATGTATGCGAGTGTTGTGTCTAGCTGGAAAAAAATTATGTTTATAAATTAAAAGCACAGCCTCTGCGAAGTATTCATCATCAACAGACAGTAAATCGGCAGAGCCAAAAAGAGGCTCAGCGTAATAATAATTCGGTATCTTCTACAAACATTATTAAAAATGGTGCAGTCCCTGGATAAGAATCATCAATTTGGGAACATATACTGCTCACAGGTCACGTTGCCGGAAGTAAAAACTTTTCAATTTTATGCAAGGCGCAATCAGGAAAAACTCTTATGATATTCAGAAATACCGAAATTAATAAGATTATTCCTTGCTTATAGATGCAAAAGATAATACAAAGAAACAAGCTTGATTGAAATAAAAACATTACCAAAAAGACTTCAAAATTACTATACGTGACCAAAACAGGACAAACCCAGTGCTTGCGGACACCTTAAAATTAAGGCGATGACACATCAAGTGGATTTACGAGAAGCCTATATAGCGAAATGTCAAGGTAGGCATGGCGAAAATGTGAATGATTACGTCAAATCTAGTTATTTAGAGTATCCATAGTTTTCTTTCGTAGGTAGTAGATTTTCACTATCAGTTTCGCCAAGATCCGATTGATCCCCATTACCAAGTACGAAACGAGTTCGTCTTCGTGATGACTGGGTGCCAATTCGTCCCTTTCCGCAGAAGACTACAAAATCGTTTATACTAACCACTGGAAATGAGATACGATCTTATCTTAATTGACTGACAACGTTTCGGAACGGAATTTCCCGTTCCATAATCATTCCTCTATTCACACACATACAGTATCAATGCTCACAATTACTTTTAATCAAGGTTGCGATCCTGATTTAAACATCTGACACATTATGAACATAAATTTGTCAGAATAAACTAAATATTGTATAGTGTGGAAAAGACAATCCATTCAGTAGACTGGATTCGTCCTTATTGGGTACTCTTTACGAACTGTCCAGAATTTGGCGCAGACAGAGCTCAAACCTGAGCACGTCCGTTTTTCAGAATCTGTTACTCAAACCACTGAGTCACTCTGCCGCACGCCACACAGAACTTCAGTTATATACTACTAAATGTTTCTTGATTAGCCTTTCCTTTAGGTGAAGCCTATATAGCATCCCTTTAGACCAAAATTTCCAATTAACCATCCCCAATCGGTCATTATGGAATACACACCACTCGACATGGTACTGCAGTGAGCGTTTATGTGATTAAATAAGCATTGGATACACTATAGGATGGATTCAACTGGACTGCAAAATGTGGTACATAATAGTATAAGTTTTGCAATGCAAATTGATTACATCTCGTTTATTTTACAACAAATATAAAACGGAAGCACACTTAAAAAGTCCGACACTAAATTGGCATATTCATGTTCAATTAATGTATATGCTATTTTGTTTGTTCAACAGCAGATTAGGAATGTTGCAATTGGCCGCTTCCGCAACGCAAGAATTCCTGTAGTTTCTTGTTTTAAATAACGCGCGGAAATCCGCCTGATTTGCAATTTGATTGTCATAAACAAAGTTATCGGCATTCGCAGGAAAGTGCTCCCCTTATCCGGCCGTGTGTAGTCGAAAATGCTCCGGGATTTGCTTCTTAAGTAATAGGTTAATCCAACCTGTATGCTTCTCTAAGTAGGAAATGCATGGGTATTAATAAACGATATTTAATTTTCGACTGAATTATTTTTATTTTTTCAATTTCATTGTAGCAGAGGTTTTATCAAAAGTAAACAAAATTTTTACTAATTATAATTGTATTCTATGCTAGTTTAAACCGCCAAATAAATTATTTGTATGTTGCGCCCATTTCAAAGGGAAAACTTACATATGCTAGCAACACATAATACACAATTGCATATATACTAGTTCTCTGCAGAATTCAGCCTCTAACTGTTATCTACTTAATTTACTGATGCCATTATTACAGCGAAATGTGATAACGGATATCGATCAAAGTCAGAGTGTATATATTGGCCTAGAGTAACAGGTGTTAAGAAATAGTTTTAATGCTCAATTATGATAAAATTTAGTATAAATGAAATCCATGTTGTTGGTACTATGTAAGTTTTCGGTACCATACTTTTGGTAACGGATGCTGACACAATAGCCATAGTGTTGGTCCCCTTTAGAGACTTCCTATATATATTTCACATAGTGAGTTGGCTTTGACGTCGCATTTCCGAAGTCTTGATATGAAGTTAGCTTCACTACTGCCGGTATACACATGCGTCTAGGGGATTGTACCGCCCTATTTTCCCACATTCCTCAACCAAATATATAGTGGTTAAAGGGCGTAATACCGGCTCCTACTGATGAGACGCCAGCAAGCACGAAACGAATGTGCAAGAGATTATACTTTCAGTTCATGCTGTCTTTGGATTATTCTTCTGGTCATATTCGAACTAATTTGTTAAAAGGTGCGTAACGTCTAATATACAACTGCATATATATTAGTCTCCACCACCAACAGTGTCTAAGTGTCTAATTGAATGATGTCATGCTTACCGCGAAATGTGTTAACTGATATCGATCAAGACCAGAGTGTATGTATTTGCTGGAGTACAATTTGTTTAGAAATAGTTGTACTTCTCATTTTGGTGAACTTTAACATGCATTTAAATCCATTGTGTTGGATTGGCATAATAGCTGTAGTCTTCGTAACCTTTAGAGACTGTATGATAAAATGCATATTACATTTTTTGTGACATTACGACACCGCTTTGATAAATGATACATACCATCCAATCATTGCTTTCTTTCTGAAAATTGTTCATTTTGGACTATAATCGTCCTGTCTCATTATCGATACCCAAAAGATAGGCAATGCGATAGATTGACCGTTTTCGAGGTCGCAAATAAACTGAACACAGTGGTACACGCTATTAAAATCTTTAAGCCTGACATTTATTCAATATCTTAATTATTAACTATGAGATTGTCGTCAACATAGATTAAATATAAATGAAAATATTTTTTTTTTAATTATCAGTAGCAAATTTCCGTTTTCAATTATAACAAGTAAACTTCAGCTTGTAGACTGATTAAAGACCTGCCCATCGTCATTCCATCTACTTGCATGTAATATTGATCACTGCATTGTACTTTCCATGGGAAAACGGAAGAATAGGATTCACGCACTGGCTTTCTTAATTTTAATAAGCATTCCCCTAGTACAATAGACTGATGTTTCACTACTGCATACCCATGCTATACATCGTTATGAAGGCATAAAATAAACACTGGGTCACTAATTCCTAGTGGCAAGGGAGTGTTATGACGTTGTACATTGAAAACAAAAAAGAAAGCTGTATATCCGATGTTTCCCTGCCTAATAGCTGACTTGGACATAATGGAGTTGTGTAGAGGTTCAGTTTGCCTCGCTTCTGTTCATTATCTAAATAAATATACAAATAGCACCTAGATTCTCCCCACATAAATGTCACCTCTTTAATACGTTGTGTGGCTTAATTATTATTTTTGTCATTATTAACAACTTTAAAAAATTTTTCTTGTATTTTTGTTATTTTCCAATGGTTAAATGGCAGGGAAGCATTATTTACAAATGACTTTTTTATGGCTGTGCATGATAATGATGATGAAGAGATGAGGGTGAGAATTGCTACCTTAATCTCTCTGGCAAAAGAAGTTCTAACAACGCCGAAGCACCACCAGTACAGAAGAATGCTCTACAAAAGCACATAAACTATTAGGCCAGTGGCAAGGTGTAGACTCTAGTGAAGGACTAAACAGTTAAACTCATGTCGAAGTTTACTAAAGTAAAACTTACCGACACATTCTCGGCTGTACTGCGCTGACATAATGACGAGGGAAGTTGCGAAAGTTCAGCAAAACCGGCATATAGGGTCGGCGAAAAACGATCATTGTTGGCTAGCTCCACGTCTCCGCCAGTGTACAAGAGCCATTCAACAGAAGATGACCACTCACTGGCCGGAAGTACCACTAAATCATACAAAACAGAAGGACGGGTAGATAGTAATCATATAATTTAACGAAAGGTCGGTAATAAGATCTATTCAAACAAAGGTTGCGCCATTGATATAAACACCTGTCCCATGATGTACATACATTTGACAGTATAGACTAAGTATTGTATAGTGTTAGAAAAGGAAATTCATCCAGTACGACATAGAATAAAGTGATCGTTTATATTCTCAAAATTGGCTTCTCCAATATACATGAAATTACAGGCTTTGCAAGGTATTGCATATATTCCCCATGTATTTGAGCTTTTATGTTCTCCATCACTAGAGGCTGGATCGTACCGGTGATGTGATGTTGAGTGTGCCTCTATGTTAAATTGGACCGTTTCGCTGGCGCTGTAGCACAGCAGAAATCTATCACAGTAAGCATAACAATGTATGGAGATAAGTAAAATGCAATCCAAATCCCAATACTAGGAATAGGAAAATCTAATACTCATGTTTCAATATCACTGACAGCAATGCAATAGCCTTTAACAGCCGATTTTCCACCGCCGTATATCCACGATAATTTTTTTTAAACAAATATATAAAATTAATATGAAGTATAATTTCGTTTAAATTAATTTAAGACCAAAAATAACGCTAATAGAGACTGATTTATGTTTAACTCTAATTGTAACGGAGTGGCTAGACCGCACTCGAGGTTTCATAATAAGTGGAATTATGGCTGTTCCCCCATTAGGTTCAACAACGTTCGTGTTACCGTTACCGACCTAATTAACGAATGCGTCGGTCGTCATGCCAAAACTTTTGACGGCTGAGGCCTTTTGAGTGCGATAAACCTCAACAGCGCTACAATAACATCAGTATACCTGACCGAAGCGAAGACACAGGCATAAACATACTGTTTATGCCTGTGCGGTAGTGAAGAATCAGTATTTTATTCTTGTGCATTGTCGCGAAGTTTCTGGTATACAACACAGCGAAAAAGCTAAGCAGAGTAAATTGGCAGTCAGCAAACTTACCAGACAACTCACTGTCACAAGCACCAGAGTTTGGGAAGTTCTGCCTTTTTAAATAATCGCATAGCTTGGCGATATTTGGCGTCCAGGTCAATGTGATAAAATGCACGCCCATGGCACTCAGGACATAGTAACTGTTCGGCTGACGTCCAACAATCGCTCTAGAAACAGACCACCGATAGAACACATCATCACATAAGCAACGAAGCAAACAAAACGAACGAAAATATAAAATAAAACACAATAGATGACTAAGCAAATAAGGAATATAATATAATATATGTGTATAATAAGCAAAATTTTTCCACCTAACTAACAGACTGAACAGCAGAAAACGCAAAAAAGTATAACCAACAACGATTTTAAAAATATAAAATAGCGAATACTGCATACAAATATTATTAATTATTAATTGAATCAAGGTCGCGACCATGATACGAACACTAGTCCCATTATATATATATATATATATATATATATATATATATATATTCCCGTATAAACTAAGCTTTATGTAAGGTAGGAAAGGCAGTTCATACCGTAGACCAATTTCGTACATAATTCGCCGCGGACAAGGCTCGAACTTGGGGACGTCTGCTTCGAAATTTGTTATTCTCACCAATGAGCCACCCTGACGCACACCACACACACTTTTCAGATATATATAAAAACTAATTTTTCTTGTTTAGCCTTTCCATTAGAGAGCCTATATAGCATATTTTTGACCTAAATTTCCAGCTAACCAACCCCAATTTTCCATTATAGAAAAGACACCTCGCTTCCTGAGGAAGTGGTTTTGAATTAAACATTTATATAATTAACCGATCAGAGGTTGCGCGGGTGGTGATAACAATTATTATAATCAAGGTTGCGGTCTTGATATAAACACCTGACCTATTAATTACTTACATATGTCAGTATAAACTAAGAATTGTATAGTGTAGAAAAGGAAATTCATCCAGTAGACCGGTTTCGTCCTTAATGAGAAATCATCACTTACTGTCCAGAATTTGCCGCGGACAGGGCTCAGACCTCGGAACGTCTGCTTCAGAATATGTTATTCTAACCAGTGAGCCACCCTGACGCACGCTACACGCAATTTCCAGTTATATACCAACTAAGGTTTCTTGGCTAGTCTTTCCTTGATATTTTAATGGAATAAAACTGATAGAGATGAGAGCCTTCGCATTTTGAGATATATTTGGCTGAGTACTTTCATAAAAGAAGTGTGATTTAACAAGTTTTCCTGTCGGTCAAGCGTAATTGCCAAAGTATTGCAAGATCAACTTCAGTTCTCGCGGTCTTCTAAAAATCAATTGTCCAATACAAGCAAATTTCTTTTAACGCAACAAATCGTGACACACGTTGACATACATTATTTTATTATGTTAGCGTACTTTGAGTCACAAATGAGCTGGACTTAGTATTGCGATATTTTAGCTGGATATTTTAATTGTACCCAATCTGGTCGTTGTTTAATATTGTGAAAGAAATCGCTTTTTGTTGTTTTTTATCCTTTTTTATACTTTGCTTCGTGTTATTGATCTTTGAAATAATGGATGAAATATTTAATCCGATTGTATAATTAATACAAAATGCCATGAGAACAAAAGAATATCTTGAAATGTGTTAACAATTTAATTGAAAAACACACTTCAATCAGTTTAACACCTAACTTTCAATATGACCCAGAAAGATTGACATGAATCTTAACGAGCGTGCACGAAACAGCCTGACCGGAATATTATGAGATTACCATTTAAGTCAAATCATAAAGCAATGAAAAAACTAATTTTGTGTACTTTTACTATGTACAGAGACTAATAAATTAGTTAAACGAATGAAAAATTTCGAAACTGGGTTCTTCAAACTTACCCGATCTGCGTTGTGACCAACACAGACTGAGTTCCAGTTGTTTTGTTCGTTAGAGGTACTTCGGAAACCGATGGCGGCAACCTTCATCAGTCCACAGTACATGACAATATTTAAAAAGGAAACAAATGCAGCACAACAGAATAGTTGCCCAAATACACGCAAGGCGAAATTGAGATCATGCTCATCGCACAGTGGATTCTCTAGAAGCCAATGCTTAAAATATCTTAAACTGACCGTTTTTGTTTCTAGACTTCGACAAATTCGTAGAAATCCAAATATCTCCTGTTGAGTAATAGTGCAATGCGAAGTAAAAAATATCCAATATTTCAAATAATGACATTCAACTACGAAAGCTCGCACTAATTTAAGCTTTGGCTTCCGTCATTCTCCATTATTCCCAAAGTAGCCTGACGAGACGAAACGTAAAAGTTCTTCTTAAGCGGCATTAAACTGAATTAGCCTCATACAGCTACAAATATCTTACAGGGTAGTCACAAAATCTATTTCCCAACTCCCGCCTTAGACATATGTACATTTCATAGCAAAAGCATACATTGTGAAACGAATTCGCAAAACGGTTTCAGTGAAAAAGCACAAATCAAGGGCAGACAAAAGACTTACTGAGCACATAGTTTTGATGGAATTAGTGCAATCGGCGGTGCTATATATGCATGTTTTCTAACATCGCCAATTGGAGATTGTCGTTTGACCGTCGTAGATGTTGACTGCAATGAGTTAGGTGTCCTATTCTGTACTGGTGTGCGGACATCAGCAGTCACCCAAGAAAGAGCCGGTTTGTGATACTGCGGTAGGTCAAGATCAACGCAATCGATGAGTCGAAGTACCGATTGTATTGCTGTGGGTACAATTTGTGTAAGCCAAATAATATTCAATAACGAATCAGAAGTGTTAACGTATAATTTGCATTTACTTGAAGTGATAAGATAAGAAACATACCAGAAATTTAGAATATATGCACAACATCTTTAGTATAGAAGTAATAAAAATACTACCATTTTACGAGTAAAGCTTATACGTAAACTTCATTGACTACCACGAAAATATATATGTTCAGGATAAGGAAACAGTATCAGAAAAATGCATATTTAATCTCCCAACAAGTATACATCTGAAAGTTTGTGTTTTGATGTGGAAACCTTCGGAGTGAGGAGACGAATAATGACCCAGCCACCACGTAGACTAATTCAATGCGTAAATGGAAATGGGGATCAGTCGGATCACTCCTGAACTGACAGTGCGAATCTACCACCCACTAAAGAAAATCGTGAATACTCTAGAAATATAAACTTGAGTTTGTCTTTGGGTGTACAAAATACTAAATGAAAGCTTACTACATATCTGACAGGAAGTAGTAAATCAAATTACGTAAGACATGATATGAAAGAAATGTAAATCTATGCCCACTGAACGGAGGGTCCAGAAGAACCTATGCCGAAAAAGGCATATTTAACCAGGCCTTTAGAGTGTAGGTCGTTTAACCCTTCTACTAACTGAAAGGCGTCGTCAGAATAAACAAAATCAAAATGCCTGTCTCATCAACAGGATTTGTCAAAGAAATCTCACACCGAAGACATAATTGAACAAAGTGTATATGTATATATATATATATATATATATATATATATATATATATATATATATATATATATATAATTCAATTTATTGAATAATTATATATGTATAAAAATATTAATTAAAGCGTATCTATTTTATAAGTTGTCATTAATATTAATTATTGCTGCGTTTAGCCAACCGTATGATAATAATTAACTAATAAATGCATATATTTTTTTATTAACAAATTTCCTAATAGAATTTCGTGCTTCCGATAGTTGAACAGTAAAGGCTAATCGTATCCTTTTAGGACTGATTCGCTGAAGACCATCTTTCGTCCCACCAAAATGTGTATAAAACCAGGCTATATTTAAAAATATATATGAAGAGAAAGATTAACGTGTTTAAATTTTACAAATACAGATTTCAGTTTATAAATGTCACTTTAAGAAAACTTGATATAAACCCTGAATGAAAAATAACTTACTCGCGCGGTGCTGTCATCGTTGAATTTTAATACGCAAATTGTTGATTCAGGATATTTGATCGCACTCGTAGGTCGATATAATCTTGATTCCTTTATATTTTCAGGTGCACAGATTGTGCTGACTCTTGATTGATGGGTTCTCACTTGTCCTGTCCAATTGAAGCTGTCCGCAATTAGTTGTTCTGAAATTGTGGGCAGCTTCAAAGTGACGAGACAAGTGAGAACCCATCAGTCAGGAGTCAACACAATCTGTGCACCTGAAAATGTAAAGGAATCAAGATTATACCGACCTACGAGTGCCATCAATTATCCTGCATCAGTAAGATGCGTATTAAAGTTCAATTGATACATACTATTTTGAGATCATATATGTCTAATCGTATTGATTGAAAGTTTAAGAACATGGACAACGTCAATACCAATATTAAAATATAAATGGTATTGTTATAGGCGTTTATTAATAGAAGACGTCCATGCTCTCTTTCTTAGTTTAGCTTACCTCAAAAACATATTTTAAATAAAAAGATATCCGAAATTCTACCTATAAAGTACTCTTAACTTACCCGTAATCAAGGTTGCGATCTTGATATAAACACCTGATCCATTATATACATACATTTATCAGTATAAACTAATTATTGTATAGTGTGGAAAAGGCGATTCATCCAGTAGACCAGTTTCATACTGTCCAGAATTTGTCACAGACAGGGCTCGAACCCTTTCCACACTATACAATACTGAGTTTATATTGACAAATTGATATACATAATGGGTTAGGCGTTAATATCAAGATCGCAACTTTGATTAAAAGTAATTGCTATCACCGCCCGCGCAGCCAATGTTTCGTTTAGTTATGCTCTTGCCTTGATGCCGATGCGAGTGACTTTCTTTCCAACAATAAACTGATTTGCAAGTATGTATTAGGTTTTGCGAACCTAGTAACAAATTAGTTCAGTTGTGACCAGAAGGATAAACCAAAGCAGCATGAACGGAAAGTATAATCTCATGCACATTCGTTTCGTGCTTACTGGCGACTCATCAGTAGGAGCCAGTATTACGCCCTTTAACCACCATATATTTGGTAGAAGAATGTGGAATAATAGGACGGTACAATCTCCTATTATTCCACATTCATCTACCAAATATATAGTGGTTAAAGGGCGTAATACCGGCTCCTACTGATGAGTCGCCAGTAAGCACAAACGAATGTAATTAAATTTTTCCGTTCATACTGATCCTCTTGATCCTTCTTTTAACTGCGGCTGACTCCTTTTGGAGGATAAGCCGGCTCCACATTTCATGGAGTTTCTTGGGAATTTGGTACAAGTGGTGTCCCCTCACCACTCGGCTTTTGATCGAGGACGCACCTCTAGCCTTTGCACATCCAAGCGCAGTCTGCAAGGCAGCAGTAAGTTGCATGGTTGCCGGTGGCTGTTGAGAGCTCATTCGCCATTCGGAAGTACGGGGTACTGTCCAGGAGTCCATGTAATCCTGTGGCTGTTGAACCCTTTTGTGGCGGGGAACATACGCCGAGTCATGGTGCCGTCGTCGGGCTCATGTGGTATTTTATAGGACCCGATTGCCGGTCGGAGATCCACCACGCCCTGGTGACACCACCGCCATAGCCCCGTTAGCCCATGTACGATCGGCCATCGAGACATGGTTGACACCGTCGTACCACGTTGGTCACAACTGAACTAATTTGTTACTAGGTTCGCAAAACCTAATACATACTTGCATATATATTAGTTCTTCGCAACAAACAGTATTTAACAATAAACTGATTTCATAGTATACGTTCTTGGTTAAATACCGACGGACCGGATTAAATAACCATTTATTATAAACAATTAAAAAGCGATTATTAACGTACAGCGCGGCCGAATGGGGCCCGATTTGTCCGATGCCGATTCAAATTTAATAGAGTAACAGTTAGCATGCAGCACGACGCCATGAAAACACATTCCAGCACAGTTGGACAGAACGAGAATATCTGGCAAACGTTCCGTAGGCTCTAACAAGCACTCCGCTTTCGTGTGACCTCTTGGACTTAATTTCTGATTCTGCGGTTTTCGGTGCATTGAAGAATTTAGATTACCTTGAAAATGGTAAAAAACATGGAGTCAAACCGCACAATTCAAGTTAAAATGCAAAAACGACATCGAGGTTAAATCCCCCTCTAAAAATAACAAAATAAGAAAAAAACACGAAATATTTTTATCAGCGTGAATACAAGCACTTAATGCGAATTTTAATAAATAAACCGCAACAAGCGCAAACAATTAGTAGCGATTTGAAAGCGCTTACCTTTATGAACAAACCTTTATGCTAGATACCTGAGACGACAAAAACAATGCCTTTTCAGTTATATACAAAAATTGGCTATATTGCGAATGAGAAGTATTGCTTTGATCTACAAGAATAAGCACATTAAAATGTGTGCTGAAACGATAAAGGTTTGATATGGGTTACCGTGTATACACCTAAAAGATCCTATGACAAGCAACGCTTGGTTATTGGTCTATATTTGTGGACTACGTAGGCTTATCCGCCCGTGTAAGCAGTCCAATACAAGACACCAGAACTAAAGCCTTCTGCTCAATTAAGACAAAACTGAAGAAGTTCGCCATTGAGCTCAGTTCGATATCATATGACACAGGGTTACCAACCAAGAGCTGTAATGCGCACGTGGACTCCATCCTGGTAGACGAACAAGTCTAATAATACCCGACTTGATTGTGGTTGATTTTAAGTGATTCTTCCATGTCGAAATGTGTCTACCTCATCTACTACAACAATCTAGCATTGGCTGAGAGAAGAATGCTTTAGTGTGCAATTGAATTGAAGGCATACGTTAAATATGACCAAGCCGGTACAATTTATGAAGCTTTATTTGCTTGCCTAACGAGTACTTATAATTGCAATCAAGAATATATCTACGAACGTCAGCGTAACTTGATCACTAATGGTAACCAAAATAAACTAAGCTTATAAGACAACGGCGGTCGAATACCTATATGCGTCTAAAATATTAGATTCTAAATTTCAGAATTTCAGTTGCGTAAAAGAACTTACCGGACAGATTCATTATACACACGACTTTCAAGTCAAAGTGACACTCGTGCTTCTGAATAAATAACGAATGTTAAAAATGCTGATCTAGCTTTCGTGATTCACATATTAGCCTTGTCGAACTTATTGCTCAAGTTACCCATACAACTACCAAAATAAATAAGCCTGTCAACAACTTCCGTATCTTTACCTGAAGCAGTTGAGTTGAAATAAGCGATTGGTGATCTTGTAGACTTAGCTTAGATTTAAAGGCTTCAAATTTTATACCGAAAAGCGGAACGACAACTATTATCCGATTCAAGATTGCTTGGAAGGAATCTCGACAGACAAATAATAAAATAATATAGTCTGCATGGTCGAGGTAGACAAATTTACTGTCAGAGAGAACTTCGACTACTGCATTCTGAGTGTATGGAATATAGTGGTTTATAATGCTAGTTATTACAAAATAGAGCAGTAGGGAAAATGGACATTTGTGAGAGATGTCACTGCTAGTAGTAAAGTTGTGCGATAAGTCATTGTAGATCTTTTTACTTTACTTTACTGCGGCTGACTCCTTTTGGAGGATAAGCCGGCTCCAATGACATTTCATGGAATTTCTTGGGAATTTGGTACAAGTGGTGTCCCCTCACCAAAATTGTTTCACAGACAGCTTATAAAGTATCTATAAAATTTCGTGGGCATCATTATTATTATCATCATCATCATGCACACCAATACAGAAGCCAATAGTAAATAATATTTCACTGTCATAATAAGGGGAAAAAACAAGAAAATTTTTATAAATAAAAGACAAAATAAAAATTTAGGCACCAAAAATATTAGTGAGATTTATGAATGAGAGAGAGACAGTACCTAATTACTATTAGTATATTTATGTAGATAGCATACTTAAGTGAGGCAAACTAAACAACTACACGACACCATTATGACCAATTCAGAATAAAGGCAAGGCAGCAGCAACAATACAGCTTCCTTGCGGTTTTCACTTTATCACGTCATAAACACAACCAAACCCCGCAGTTAACTCTGACCAACTAATAAAGTTAAGAAAATGATTCTACTAGAAATCTGCCACTGAGCTCGACTCGATGCCATATCGCGCAGGGTTTCAGACCAAGACTTGTGATGCGTACGTGGACCTCATCCAGGCAGACGACCGGTCCTAAACTACCCAGCTCAAATGTAATTGACTGTACCTATTTTACCCAAGTTTCTTACGCCGATCTGGCGCTGGATCAGAGAATAATGTTCTACTGGGCAATCTAACTGAATGCATACACAAAACGTGACCGAGCCAGCGCAGTTGTTGTTTTTCTAAAGAGAAGCACTTGTTTGCAGATCCAAAAATACGTCTACTGATTTCAGCGTTGGTTATTCTTTGTTGGTAACCTACATGTGCTAAGCGTCTCAAACAAAGATGGTCGAATGCGTGTAAGTGTCTAAAATTATCAACTCTAAAGAAACAAATCTCACTAGCGTATAATAAAAATTCACGTACTGATGCATTATAAGCACGACCTTTAAAGTAGAGTGAATTAATCGCGTTTCTCCATAAATTGCGAAATTTTGATAAAACTACTCTAGCTTTCACGATTCTCATACTCACTTCATGTCAAAGTATGGTAAGCTGTGAACTATGTTCAGATCTTCACTCCTCAGTGGCAGAGGGAAAATAGGGAAAACGGACGGCCTTGACGAACAGCACTGCAAGTAGTAAAGTTGTGTGTTCATTCGTTGTGGAGCTTAATGCGACCAGAAGTGCTTGTGTAAAGAAAGCGTATAATATTCGCAAATTTGTTGGGTATATCACTTTTCGACAGAATATCGAATAGAAATTCGCGATTGAATAATCAGACGCACCCTTGAAGTCTAGAAAGATGGCTATTGTGGGTCGTCGATAAACACGTAGATGTCTAAGAGCATGTCTTAAGTTAAAAATATTATCTATGCAACCCCGTCCTGAATGGAATTCGGCTTGTTTATCTTAAGTATGTGATTCACGCGAAGCAGTAAGATGGCGCAAGGTAATTGAAGCAAATAACCAAGATAAAGATGGACTCAAGCTTATACTAAAACGGTTTTCACACAAATTATGATTGTTTTTTTGAAGATAGAAATGATGGTCGATTCATTTCAAACAAGTAGCACGGTTCTCTTCCATATAGTACGAAAAAGGTAAGTCAACGCTCGAGAAATTATATCGCCCTCATCCTTGAATAAGATCGATAGCAAATCATTGGGGCCTGCAGCTTTGCGACGTTTAAGCCATAGATTTCATTCCGTATTTATAGCTATAACATTTATTTTAAATTAACATTCCACACTGTCAATATAGACACACTTTCGGTGATCGGGACTGACGCAGGTGCAAAAGAAAATTGATCTTTGAACTGTAAAAGAACACTAAGTCGATCATTCCCGGTGGGGATGATTTGTATTCAAAATTTCACATTTCTTAAATAGTCTGCTGAACAAGGCTATCTTCCCGGACGCCAATTACCAAAGCTTCATTCAAAGGTTCTCGCGTCCGGCTCGCTTACTCAAATTCCGCCACTATTCATTTGACACGTGTTACTGCGTAGTCAGACTGACGTCGATGCTTCAAGCCAAATGGGACTGTCTGTATCCCAATAAGCACGGCAATGCTCATGCTAATAATCCCGGGCTGAATAGCTAGAGTCCGCATTGCTAATCTCCCTCTCTCTCATGTTAAGAAAGTTTACTGTGAAAGATAAAAACGGTTCAAATGTTGTCTTTAAAATTTAAAATCATTACTTGTACAATCCTATATTAACATGATATTCCGAATATTCTTCACTCTGTCAGATTTTACGTGCTTCACATAAATTAAATCTACTTGCGATATATCATAGTTATTTTATTAAATAAAGAGAGTCATCATTAGCACATGACATTTCTCGAAATCTGCTTAATTCTATCCCCTTTGTTTTTAAATCTAATATAATAAAACTTCTAAATTTCCTCGATTCCAAGATACCAATCTTGATCCGGCATAGATGATTTAACATAAAATAAGATAAGGCTTACAGAATAATTATCTTTCCTATAAATTTCTCCTAATAAGAAAATTAATATATATGCAATTACGTATTAAATAGTGCGTACCTAGCAAATAATTGAAATTGGAATAAAATAATACGCTAACGTCAGCTTGAACAAAAGGTGTAATTAGACGAACACCCGTGTTTCGCGCTAACTGATAGTTCACCGTTAGGAACCGGCACTTCGCCTCAAATCTATTTCATATTTGGTAAAAATGATTGGCAGTTGAACGTACACTCACCTATACATATGTACTGAAGCAGTAATAAATTAAACTTCATGCAAAGACTTTATGATCTTCAAACTCAACTATATATATATATATATATATATATATATATATATATATATATATAATACGTATCAGATCTGTAAAGGACTCCAAACAAAAATTCAACAAAATTTATATTAACAACACCTTCTACACCTTCATAATCATATACTGAGGCCTCAACCGAAATCAGTTATCACATATTATAGGTTATGATTGCATCATTTCATGGGGAGTTCAATAGTTATACTAATAAATCAATATATATATATATATATATATATATGCAATTAGGTACTAGATATTGCACACTTATTAGCAAGTTTATTAAAACATTACAATATTTTAAATATAGATTAAATAAGATTCCTCTCTACTCCTGCGCTTCGGCCGCTTAATTTTAGCAGAATACTTTGCATCTTTGAGCGGCCGAAATCTGACAGGAAGAATAAGTGCGAGAGGAGAAAGGAATCTTATGACATCAATATCTACAAAGTAATACGAGAAGTGAATCCGGAAACATGCATTTCCTCAAAGACTATTTCAATAATGACCTGCGGAAAATCTGGTTCCAACGTCCTTTCCAGACAAGCAGCTGATGGACGGCTTCAAAATGAAGAGACAAGTGAGAACCCATCAATTAAGGGCAAAAAATCGTTGCACCTGAAAATGTAAAGGATTCAAGATTTTACCGACTTACGAATGCTATAAATTGTTCAGCACAAGAAAATGGCGGAAGGATAGCAAACGAAAAGGACAGCAGTGCGCAATATACATCAACATTTAATACTGATCTCCTTCGTTAAAATACAAAGATATATCAGTCAGCCTGAACACGCATTTTTTTACCAGATGTGCAGACTCATACTGGCGTGTCAAATAAGCACAAGACTATGTGTAAATGAGAAAATTTCGTTTACTCATGATCACTTTTTCGTATTCTTCTGTTCATAGTTGCGAAATATCATATACATAAATTCATGGATGCTAGTTATGCACAATCAAGAATATATAACTTTCATACTTAATTGAATGATTTCTTAATTATCACGAAATTTGATAACTGAAATGGATTGAGACCAGAGTAGGAGGCTATCTTATAGCAGCAGGAGTACTGAATTGGTTGATATTTTGATTTTTTTAAATTTAGCCTATTGTCAAAACAATAGTGTCTTTACCCTTTACAGACTACATTGTAGGCTGACATTAAAGTCGCGTTGTTTACGACTTTATATGAGGCCTACTCCATTACTGCTTTAATACATTAATGTATTGATTGCATCGTTCAACCTATTTACATGTCTTGACCAAGTATGCAGAGGATTTAAAGTGAGGTGCCGGCTCCTACTGATGAGTACGAAACGTATGTGTATTAGAGATTATGCCTTTCGTTCATGTTTACTTTGGTATATATCCTGCAGGTGCTATTTTAATTATTTTGTCATTAGGTAAGCAACAGTTAATGCAATTGTGTGTAATAATACATAACTTAATACATTTTAGTTCTCCGCGACCAAAAATACATAGCTAATATATGTTTCATCGACTGATGTCAAGATTATCATAAAAGCTCTCCCTGGTGTCTAATAAGGTCAGGGCATTAGGCTTTCCTGTAATAGCAGATAATAGGAATGGTTTTTACTCTCAATTTGGGTGAAATTTAGCCAATCTCTGCAGAAGCCGTCACCAAAGATCTTAAGTAAATGACATCTTCGACGACTTCGTGCAGAGCGCCTTCCAGCGCGATGTTAGTTTCCGGATGACAATTGAACAAAATGACAGCTATCGAGACACTTAGCTTCAGACCATAACGAATTGACACTTCCTAAGGTAACTGCGGCCTATTTAAAGCTAAAAAGCCTGTTTTCCGAGTTAATCATCATACAACTTCAAATTTCGCAGAGCCTTGACTTGGTTTGATGTTAATATACCCGGCAATCGCTAAAATGGCAAAATAACTCTCGATGCCAGAATCCGATTTTCGACGCGAAACCAATCGTAGGCCAAGCGATTGAGATCCCGACTGAAACAATGGATAGTAGAAAGACAAGACAACATCAGACATTGCTATTCGCATATTGGAACAAGAGAATTGGCTTTTCTAGGTGTGATTAACCCGAATTAGTCTCATCGACTGCCTGAGAAAAATTGCGGTAACCTGAAGAATACCTACTTACGTCTTTCGTCAGTTGTATAGCATTGACTAGCCCTGTCATGTAAAAGCACTTCGACTTTAAAAGCTATTGTATATACAAATTTTAGCGTAAGTAGAAAAATAATCAGCGATTAACACTGTGTATATTTATGTGGATAACTAACCAGTACAAAGGAGGGTACAATATCAATGTGAAGGCAATCTTCAGTAGCTTGTATTTTCTTATCTATTCCATGATACTTTTTATACCATGCGCCTACAATTTCTGGATGTCATCATTGATTATTATATAATTCATGGTTATCTTTAAGCTAAAAAAACCACGCCCCTCGTTCCTATTGAGGATAGATGGTTTATATTAAGAGATACTCCTAAATTAGATATTCTGCCACCAAAGGCTCACAAGTACAATCGGACCGGAGTGCTTGACGCTGGGGCGCAAACGACCACCAAGGTTTCCTCTGGTATCATAAACTTGCCTTCTGTAACTGACATGCTTGATCTCATTGTGTCACTATTCATTTAGTACTAAGTGCTAATTACGCAGTAAAACCTGAAATCCAGGCTTCGCTTGAGATAGGATGGTCATATCCTCTAAGAAAAGACAGTTCGTATTACCGTCGCATATACGACAAAGTAGAACTCACTGGTCTTCAGACCGAAAATTTCTCAGCTAAAGGGTTATTCTACAAACAATAAAAACATAAAAAACATGTTTCCTTGGGTTTATTTATTCATGAAAAGGCACAGCTTTACGGAATAATACAGTGAACATACAATACAAACGGTTCTAAATATGTTCATGGAATCGGATCTGAGCTCTTGACTATATATAAATTAATGTCTTGCATTTCTAACAGCAACTGAAAACCAAAGTCAAGCTTCTGATAAAGGATCGCACGCATTCACGCACAACCTAAGGCAGAAAACCTTAAAAACTCGTTCCTGTCAGATTTGGATAGCGAACAATTTAAGGTAAGTAACGCTCTGAATCTAAATGAAGTGGAAAGCATCGTGCAAATATTAGCATTCTGCTTCCCTGAAGACAGCACCTGACTGTGTAAAAGCCAGATATACAACTAAAAATAAAGAAATATGATACTGGAGAAACAACGACTCTAATAAGTTATTGTTATGCCCATAAAACTGGCTCAAACAACTGAGGAAGCAGGCCATTTGTACTTGTCATAATTGTAAAACATTTTACTAACTATATTTGCACTCACTGGCATTATGGCTTATTGAAGCATCGCATCCATCGCTGCTATCTTCTGCATCACTAAGTAACATGTCAGTTAGACTAAGTCCTTCCAGTCTGTCGCCAACGCTGACAACACCACTACGTGTGTTGTAAATATCGCTGTCGACATCGGTACTATTTGCATTATGATTATCAGATGTGGCAGGCGGTAAAAGACAGGCGATTGAGCAGAATTCGCCCTCAGAATAATTGTCTGATGCATTTGGGAAGAAACGCAACGGAGTGATACTAGAAATAAATAAAAGATTACAATTATCTTAAAACCACGAAGATATATATATATATATATATATATATATATATATATATATAATTGTGTATTAGTCAACATGACCAAAAGGAATAATATATATTATATATAGTGAGTTGTCTTTGAAATCGCATTGTCGAAAACTTTACTTGAAGTTAGTTCAACTATTGTTGGTATACACATTCGTACAGGAGATAGTACCGAGAAATTTTTCCACATACTTCACCCAAATATATAGTGGGTGTAGGGCGTATTATCGGCTCCCACTGACGAGTTCCCATTAAATAAGAATATGCACACGAAATTATGCCTTTCGTTCAAGCTGACTAAAATTCATACTGCTGGTTCTATTTGAACTAATTTGTTTAGATTCTTCTCTTTATCTACACTAGATCTATTAAAATGTAATCAGTACTTGTATCTCGTTTCGAGAATTGTATTTCGTTTAACCGCAGTTAATCATTGTTTATTTAAAAACTGTCTATGTTGACCACATAAAAAAAAGATTAACAACATATCTTAAATAGAAATGTACGTTACGATAGTTTCAATATAAAGCACAAACGTGCATGAATGGACTATTGACAATACAGAACCAGAAAAAGTTCAACTGTGACAGAATGAATGCATATAAGCACAACTGCAAGGTGCATTTTGACGTGAACTAATTTGAACACAGCTATGTTTCATACATCATACAATAAATCAAAGAAAAACAAAACTATACAGCAAGCCCAATAAACAAAAAATTATATTTAAACATCTGTCACATTATGCATATACATTTGTCAGTATGAACTAAGCATTATATAACGTAGAAAAGGTAATTCATCCAGTAGACTGGTTTCGGCCTTATTGAGAACTCATCACGTACTGTTCAGAATTTTCCACGGACAGGGCTCGAATTTCGGCACGTGTGCTTCAGAATCTGTTGCTCTTACCACTGACTCACTTTATGGCACACAACACACAATTTCAGTTATATACTAACTAATATGTCTTGGTTAACTTTTCCTTTAGTTGAAGCATATACGGCATCTATTTAGACATGAATTTTCAACTTAACTGTCCAATCTGTCGTTATAGAACAGACAGAACGCTACCTGAGAAAGTTTTATTGAATATAACATATATATAATTGCCTGGAAGGCAATAACAATTACTTAAATCAAGATTGTGATCTTGATATAAACACTAGTCCCATTATATGCCCACATTTGTCAGTATAAGGTGGGCATTGGACAATGTATAAAAAGCATTTCATCCACTAAACCAGTTCTTTCTCCTATTGGTACAGCGTAGGCGATATAATTTGTGTTCAGCTATCAAATCTATTCATATTTTGTTCAATAAAACACATCTTATTGTGTTTTTTCGCTCTCAATCGGAAACCTATCAATTGTAACCGATACTTCAGGTTATCACTGAGGAGCTATCCGAAAGCGATGCAACATGACTCATAAAGAACGCTTGTTTTTATGTTATTGTTTACAGGTCATTCATAGGGCGGTTATCACCTTTTGTATAGGTAATGTATTTTTTTTTAATTTTGGGCAGATTCACGGAGACCGCGGGAACAATTGGATGCTTCCTGTGACGTACTCGGGTTCGCGCACTGTTCGCTGCAAATTCTTGACAGTACATGATGAGTTCCCAATAAGGACGAAACCTGACTACTGGATAAATTGTCTTTTCTACATAACACAAAGCTTAGTTTATAAAGAAAAATGCATTAATATAGTGGGAAAGGTGTTTACATCAAGATCGCAACCTTAGTTTAATAAATTGCTATCACCGAACGCGCACCAAAAGATCATTTAACAAAATGATATAGCATAATACGCATTTAGCCATAAAAGATATTTCTGCTGAACTAATAGAGCATAATATATACAAAATCCTATGAGCTTTAATGCAAAATTCCGGATAATGAATGATTAATTGTGGTTCTGCGTAAATACGCATTCAGATAAAAATGATTATTCATTTAAAGTGAGCTTATAAACTAGTTTTAATTCGCTTCATTATTTATTAGAAGCAAATAGTATGCAGAATTGAATTCCCGAAGTACTCGATGTAATGCTGGTTAATTTTGATGAACGCGTGGATTATTTAAAACAAAGAAATATTTTCGTTAGCTCAGATTAACATAGCGCGTCGCAAGCTTTTAGTTATGTTTTTCGTGTTTGAACTTTGTGGAATAATATTGCTTTGTGTTTTACTTCTTTGAATCATTTGGCTTTATTTAAATCAAATTCATTATAAAGTTTTATTTCTCCAGCAAATCAATTGATAAGATAGAGCGAGAGCGCATTTGTAAAATAAATGTGCTTTTCTATTCACATTTGGAAATAGATTTTTTACGTTTATGAAAACTGAATATTACACAAATATTACCGTTTTGAAACCTTAATATACATTAGCAAATGAACTGGAATCCGTTTGTGACAGACAATGTTGCACAATTGGACATTTTCCGTGCTATTTTGCGAATAAACTGAAACCTTCAAGCTTAGTATATAGCGCAGAAAACACCCTTGGTTTTGTACTTTACTTTGTAGTATAGTCTGACGAGAAATTGTATGATAGCCGTAAATAGTTGAACCATCTGCATAACGTTATAAATAAACTTAATATGTTTCCTTAAATAAAGTTTCCAAACTTCCATAATAGCTTGGTTGTTAAAACTAGTTCAACAATAAATGAAACGCTGAAGCATACTTTTCTTAATTACCAATCAGACATGTGAAAGTTTGCTATCAATTTATTGATGAAGAAACTAACCTCCTAAATAAGTGTGGCTCCCTCCTGTAAAAAAGGTTCTCCATTTCTGACATGAAACGCATATAGTAACGGAAGAAGAGTTTGTAAATCATTTCAATCGATTATCTTATTTAAAAGCGAATAATAATGACAACCGACAATAATGTACAGCGAGGCTCATCAACATTTGCTACCAGTAACAAAATTGGTAACAATAAACTGATCATCGTTAGGCAAAGCACTCAGGGCAGCATCACGAAAATTAACCAAAGCCCGTACTCATGTTACAATTTCAACAAAGGTTCCGACTTGGCTGTCGTTGATCGCGACGAGTACGCTTCTAAGGTAAATGGCTTCAGACAATCTGGAGTTGCGGCAAAGGCAGATGCACTGGTGGAAACGGAGTTATTCAACAACCCATAATAGGGAAGGATCACACGTGTTGATCACAAAAAATTAGGCCAATTGTAACTTAGTTTTTATACTTTACTGAATAACCACAAAAATCTGATATTCCTTTGAAACCGATTGTTTTAAGGATAAATACGCCAACAAATGGAATAGCCAAATGGTGAGATTAAAAGATGCTTTTGAATTTGTTGATAAAGCAGACAAATTGAAAGTTAAAATCTATGGATAAGTACGTTTAATTTTGGGTCATTATTTACTTATGTCCCTTCAAAAGGAGACAATTTATCCGATTAATCACTTATTTATCTTTGATAAGACAATTTTTCTGTAGGCAACGCAGTTTCCTTGCTTTTTGTCTTCCGTTTTCTTGATGCTTCTCCGTGTTCCTATTACATTTGTAATTCGTTTTCCTTCATTCAACTCAAACTTGAATAGACTGGCAACAAAGAAGACAGTAGAACACGACTTTTCATAAGCACATGCATTCAAAGCAACATTAACACATGCATATCTCTATCACAATACCTATATATAGTCAATTTCAATCTTACGGAAGTTGCACAGTTTTGCCAGGATTATCGTGAATGAATCAAAGACAGATGGCCAATCTTCTTTAGACGAGTTGTTCGGTTAAATAGTTATTGTTGTTTACATACATATACCTTACATCTCTTTATAGACATATATATACTTAAAGGTAATAAGTTTATACATACAAAACAATACGAAACCCACACCAGCATCAGAATTTTCAGTAAATTGTTTATCTTTTTAAATGCATATCTGGACTCAAAACAAACATATCTCTTCGTATTCTCTAAATAAAGTTTGCGAGCTTGAAGTAAACACCAATCCCATTGCATTTAACCAGTCGTCGAACAAAATAACGAAACTACCGCCAGTCGCAACGCACTGACGCGTTTCGACCTTCCATGATCATCATCAGAGTACAAAGGCAAACTGACTATCGAGGATCAAACAGCATTGAACATATTTGGAAATTAAATTTAGATATGTGGCTCTCACATCTAGGAGTCTCGCATATATTGAATTTGACTGGAAATGTGGCAAACTTGATTTAAAGAATTGTTACCACCACTCGCGCAATCAATTATTGTATAATTGTATTGTCTATATACATGTGTGTGGCGAAAGCTACAAACAGCTAATTTTCGTGACTGCATAGAAATTGTGCAGCCGACATTTCCAGTCAAGTTCAATGTATGCGAGATTGCTAGAGGTAAGAGCCGCATATCTAAATTTGATTTCCATACATATTCAATGCGGTTTGATCCTCGATAGTCAGTTTGCCGTTGTACTCTGATGATGATCATGGAAGGTCGAAACGCGTCAGTGCGTTGCGGCTGGCGGTAGTTTTGTTATGTTATTCGACGACTGGTTAAATAAAATGTAATTGGTGTTTACCTCAAGCTCGCAAACTTGATTTAAAGAATTGTTACCATCGTCCGCGCAATCAATTATTGTATAATTGATCTTGGTCAAAAACTTCGACTATATTTATCGATAGATAAACTAAGTAGAAAGAGGAGAAAAACAGCATGCAAAACCGGTCATATCAGGAAATGTGGCCTAGCTAGGCACCAAAATGAATCTGGCCATTACATAGAGTGAGAAGGCTGTAAACGTATCTCCGCAGTATGACCGCATTAGATTGACCAGACTCAAGGGAGTCATTTGAGCCGAATCAAGTGGAAATATTATGAATTTTGTTAGCCGAAATATCGCTGGGCCAGATATTCATTGAGGTATTGGCGATTAGCAACAAAGAGGATGAAATAAATTAAATATTTAAAGCGAAAAGTGAAATATTTAATATAAAAGTGAACATATTTTGCTGTATTATTTCGATTTTAATTACACTTTCTATACAGCCATGAATCCTTCTTCGATTTTCACACATTGTTTATTTAATAGGACGTCCTTTAACCTTAATTTCATCATATAGAGAATCCTTCATATTTCATGTGAAATTAATTCAAAAGTGGACATTCATGCTTGAAGAACTTTTCGCGACCACTTCGATTATCTGATCCTCCTTTCTACACTTCATCATTCAGAACACCTTCGTTATTTCAACACAATTGTTGATTTCTATGATTATTCTCAGTCCATCTATTTCAATCGTGGGCAGCAAGTTCAACTTATTCGGCTATTTATTACCGCTTCATAAGCCAACATCAAAAACTCTATCTAACTAGTCCAAAAATGAATTACCTATCGATTTGCATTATCATGGTTGATGGTTTAAATGAGATACGCATTTTAAAATTATCACTTGTTAGAGTAAGCAAATTTACAATTTGCTAGAACTTCTGATCCTGGTATTAGTTTACATCTACAGACTAAATACCTATAAGCACATGTAGAGAGCTACAAGACATACGCGTGTGTGTACTCTTAAAATTGATTATTTAAATTAATTAGCCGTCTAAACAATGGTCAATTGTCTCTATAACTCTTTACCCGATAATCCTTGTAAACTAGTAAAAATTCAATATGACTTGATTTAAACTTATTATACCGGCATAGTGCTACAATTATTTATATGTTTATGTTGACGGAAAAGCATGTTGGTATGTGTTAAATGACTACAATAATTGTAGCCCGTAGCCAAAGAAATTCCCGCCCAGACGACCAGTGGGTACAAGTTAGTCACCCCGGTAAAGGTAGCGTGAACCCCGACGGGTCTAACGGATTCCAGTCATCATCTATTTTCATGTGAAGCCTCGAATTATGTTTAACTATGCAACAACACTTAGTGTCAAATGAATAGTGACGGAATGAGATCAAGCATGCCAGACGCGATGGGCAGGTTTCAGCTGCACAAGGAAACTTTACCCACTGGTATCTGGGCAGATAGTGATCATAAAACTACTATCTACCGTGTTCTTTTACAGATTGCACATAACTACGAACGTAATTAAATATAATTAACCTATACTGCAGCCGCCGTCTCGCAGGATAAAAATGGTCGCCATATCTGCTAAGTCGTACAGAACGGATAAGCGAATTTAGGCAATGCAGACACCTTTATCCCCGATTTTAACTCTTTCCTTCTCTTTTCTCTACTCTATCTAACAATAACACGCTTTTAGATGCTACGAATTTGGTGCACGCTGATCATATCACGGCGCTCATTATCAGATTGCCAAATATCGGAAATACTGAAAGTAAACTACCATTCATTAAATCTTGATAAGGTTTTAGAGTCAATGCGTTTACTGTGCTGACATTGAAACTAATTGAACAACAAGAAGCTCTCGCACATACGTTGGATAAATTAGAAATCGGTATATGTTGTGTATTCGCAACTAGATGAGCATAAATGAAATTTGTGCACAGGCCTTATTTACTCGCTATTGCCATCAAGCCAAATAAGGGACCGACACTATTCTCCGCAGTTCACGAGCTGAAGCTTGTTTCATTAAATGGATCCCTGCAAACTACCGACGTTGCGCGACACGCATAAATATGTATACCAAAACCAACGGTGTATTTTCACTGTATCTGCATATACTCCCCATCGATTACAGCAAAGACGAAAGAAAAGACGCTTTTTACTCGGACTTATGTTCTTTATTAAACGAGCAAGTTCTGGTTATTGATGACATGAATGCTCAAGTTGGGCATTTAAACGAAGTAGAATTTAATTTCGGTGGAATGATAATGGTGAATGACAGATGGATAATAGCGCGAAACATATATTATGAGTTTGGCGAACTTGAGATGTAGTGCAAGGCGTTGCGCCACATAGCGTCCTCCAGCTCCTGGACAACCATAGACTCAAATTGAACATTCATGAATTTAGTATATATGTCGTAACTGCATCCCTGACCATCATTGTTTTTGGAACACTTGTCCACTCGGAGTACGCTCTCGTTTGTTATAGATTTGCTCACACATTTTTCGGCCAACTAAATAAGAAAATCCGTCTTTACAGCAAAAAATGAGTATTCCAAAACAGATGTTAACTGGTCTTGATGGTAAAAATTCGAACTTATTGTGGAAGAAGATAACGTCCACTATGCATTGTAGGCTTTCGTCTAAATAGTCATTTGATCTCGGGAAAATCCACAGAGATTCTCGAAACGGGGGCAAAATTCATACTAGCTCGGATTATAATAATACTTGTAGTTGTATGACGTCAGCTAATGCACAGACTTAAAGTCGATCATGATTACTTTTTTACCAGGAAGGAAAAAGCAATGAAAGAAACGTCTGCATCAGGTAAAATCCTATGTTTGTTCCGCCCTATTCGCGCAACAGCTCCGAGAAGCATAAACGTAATCGAAAGTATTAATGAATGTAACAACATTCAAATAACCGATCAAATGTTTCATCTTGTAAGATGAACTGAGCACGCCAAAAAGCAATTTTATTTGGCACCTGCGTCAGACCCGATCCCCGAAGTACCCTGTATGACTAGAGTTAGAAATACGAAATGGAATCCTATATCTTTAAGAGTGGTGGCGATATAATTTCTGGAGCATTAACTACCGACTTTAATATAATATGGAATGAGAGGTCAGTGTCACTTTTTTGTCGATCATCGCTCATATCTTCAAAACAAGCAATAGTAACTGTGTAAAAACCATCGTGGAATAAGCTGAATTCCAACCGTATTTAGGTTATTTGCTTCTATTATCTTACGCCGTCTTAGAGTATCGCGTATATCCAATACTAAAGAAGAACACATTGGATTTTGGTTAGGACAAGGTTGTGTACAGAATATTTTTATCATAAGGAGGATTCTTAAAAAATTACATGAAAATCGCCATCCAACAGTAGCCGTCTATCTAGAAGTCAAGGATGCATTTGTCTCAGTTGAATGCAATGTTCAATTCAATATTATGTAAAAAAACAAGTGTTACAACTAAATTTATATATATTATTCGTTCTCACTGCACAAACAGTTCTGGTCGAGTTAAGGTTTACAATGAGTTAACACACAACTTTACCACGAACAGAAGGGTTCGTCCAGGATGTTTATTTTGTAATAGATTCTGTTATAACCAACACATTTCCATAAGTTTAGGATGCATGTATCGTAGTTCTCTCTGGTAGTAGATTAGTCGGTCTTGGCCTTGCAGAAGATATTGCATTATTATTTGGCAACCGAAATACTGCACAGTTCACCTTGTATAGATAAGCAGAAGTTGTACCGTCTCTCTGGATGAAATTTGCGTCTCCTAAATTTAAGATACTTCAGCAAGATCAGTCTCATTTAATATCAAATCTGCAGTTGCAAAGTAATGATATGGACATCGATGATAGGTTTATGTATCTTGATAGATATACCAATAGCTCATTCAATATGAATGACGAGGTGAGTATGAGAATCGCAAAAGCTACAGCAACTTTCTCCAACCATCGCTATTCATGCAGAAAATCGGATATTTCATTCTTCTTTAAAGGGCGTGTATCTAATGCATCTGTACGTGCATGTTTATTATAAGCGAGTGAAACTTCACATTTAGAGTCGATGCTTTAAAATGCGTACAGGCATTCTACCACAATTCTTTAAGAAGCGTACTACGTACAGGTTACTAACAGCGAATACACAACGCTGATATCCGTAAACGTATTTTTGAATCAACCAACAAGTTCACCTAATACAAGCTTGCATATATATTAGGTATCCTCAACAAGCAATATGTCCGCAGGAATGCTTAAAAAAATTAAATTAAGTGAAGCGCTGCTAGAACAATTAATTTATTCATGCTGTTCAAATATTGAATTCAATTTTCAAAGGCCAAATATACTAACAAAAATATTGTTAATAGACGAGCTCTGCTTTAGTTCCAATCTTAGCCGATATGTTCATGTGCATTTTAGAACGAAAGAACTCTGAAATATTGAGTGAAGTTAAGCTACACAACCTTGATGTTTATAACGTATTTTTAATCTGTGATAGCAGTGTGCATGCTGAAAAATTCTTCAATATATATGAATGGCATCAGAATATTAGATTTACAAAAATTGAAGAGGACGATAATCTAGTTATTCATTGTACCCTTCCAGTGTGCAAAAACAAAAAGAAATTTTATCAGATATAAAAAACATTTATTTCTCATTGTCTTCTCAAATATCTACTAATGAGCATATCTTTATATATAAATTGGAAAGCAAAACAAGATAGAAATATGTGAACATAGGGAGAGTGTGAAAAATAGAAACCAATCAAATTGCGTGCGTCACATCCAGTTCAAGCTCAATGCTTGTACGTGCTTCTTCTGCTTACATAAATCCAGCTGCAATTTGTTTATCCATAAGGCTTCGTATGTGGCTAGCTCCCTTTTGTTTTTTGCATTTAGTAATTACTTTGAATGCTACGTCTGGAGAACATACGTGCGATGTTTCGATGATATGTTGCGCAATAGCAGACGTGTATTCACCATTTGATTTAAAACAGGCGTTCAAGTTGCAATGTTCTCTCATTCGAGTAATTAACCGTCTGGTCGATCGGCCTACGTAAGTTGATCGACAACTTGCGCATGTATATTGGTAGGCCAATCGACCAGACGGTTAATTACTCGAATGAGAGAACATTGCAACTTGAACGCCTGTTTTAAATCAAATGGTGAATACACATCTGCTATTGCGCAACACATCATCGAAACAACGCACGTATGTTCTCCAGACGTAGCATTCAAAGTAATTACTAAATGCAAAAACAAAAGGGAGCTAGCCACATACGAAACCTTATGGATAAACAAATTGCAGCCGGATTTATGTAAGCAGAAGAAGCACGTACAAGCATTGAGCTTGAACTGGATGTGACGCACACAATTTGATTGGTTTCTTTTTTTCACACTCTCTCTATGTTCACATATTTCTATCTTGTTTTGCTTTCCAATTTATATATAAGGGTATGTTCATTAGTAGATATTTGAGAAGACAATGCGAAAGAAATGTTTCTTATATCTGATAAAATTTCTTTTTGTTTTTGCACACAGAAAGGGTAAAATGAATTTTATTAAAGCTCGCATTTCAAAAGAATCTAGTTATTTTTGGCGAGTTGCTCAAACGTAGAACTGGTGACAAATTATGTAGATCAGTCTTCTATAAGGAAATATGGACATCGCAATATGGGATGGCATTTGTAATACTCTTATTATTAACAGCTAACAATAATTTGTAGATAAGTATAAGCCTCATAATATAACAAAACTTGCGATGTTTTGCAGCAGATTTAGTTTTGATTACATACAAAACCGCTATCTAGAGTGATAGACGAAATTACACTGTAATCTAGGCCTAACATTACCTTCAATTTTAATTGTACCTGTGAGCAATCCTATTTAGGCAGATGCACTAGAAGACTAATTCTAACTTGTCGGGGCACATACCAACCTGATAGTCTTGCACGCACACACGTCTATAACTAAGCATATCCTGTCCTGTAAAAATGCGACATTTCCACATAAAGATTTTGAAATTTAATTAAGGCTATTTGTGTTAGCATGTTTACCCATTTTAAGGCTATTGCAATAAATAGGCGTTATTCATATCTGTGCAAACAAAATCAAATTACATACACCACCGTATCTATTGTGATAGACAAAATTCCTCTGCATTCTGCGTCTAAAATTATCTGCAATTTGAATTGTACCAGTAAGAAACCCTATTTAGGCATATTCAGTAGAAGAATTAATATACGCTTGTCGGAGCATGTATCAATCTGGTTCGTGTAAAATAAGAACATTGTTACACGTACGTACGTCTATAACTAAACAAATAATTTCCTTTGAAATTGCGAAATTCCAGCATAAAGATTTTTCATTTTAACAAACGCCATGGGTGTTAGCATAATCACCGATTCTGTGGTCATTAACCTTATGAAGCAATATACTTGTGTAGGCTTTCCATGTGGACAAGTTTTACTATTTAAACAAAACTAATTATTGTTATTGTGTTTTTGACGTAAACACCAATTCCATTATATATACATCTGTCAGTATAAATTAAGCAGTGTGTAATGTAGAAAAGGAAATTCATCCAGTAATTGTGTATTAGACATTGCGCACCTAGTAACAAATTAGTTCAAATATGACCCGATAGATAAACCAAAGATAGCATTAACGGAATGTAAGCACGAAAGAAATGTGCACGAGATTATACTTTCCGTTTATGCTGCCGTTGGTTTATCCTTCGAGTCATAATTGAACTAATTTGCTACAAGGTGCGCAACACCTAATCCACTATTACATATATATTAAATCTCCGTCACAAACAGTATCTAGTTCATCCAGTAGAGCAATTTCGTTTTCAATGGAAACACTTCAAGTACTGTCGTGAATGTGCACTTAGCTTAATTAATTCTTTTATAATGTCCTTCTGCACTTATAGTCAGTCAAGCATAATCGTATTGAATCTCCACGAAATGAGTTCGTGGGTTGCCGCTTTGCATTATCAGTTTCGCAAAGATCCGATAGATCTTCATTTTCAAGTACGCATCTGTTTTGTCTTCGATTAGGTTGGGTGCGTATTCGTCCTTTTCATCCGAAGGCTTCAACGTCATTCATAATGACCACTAGAAATGGGGTGCGATCTAATTTTCGTTGACTGGTTGCGTTTCGGTTTAGATTTTCCCAAACTATCCTCAGGCCTCTAATAACACTATCACAGTAAGATCATCACAATAGCAGATCTAAGAAAATGTGTTAACCTCGTTCCGAAACAGTTATATTTATATTTAATTTTTTGACTCACTAATGACTTTAAACAAAGAATTTGTCTCAGTAACTGAACTCTATTCATGCATATGCATGTAGCACATGAAAAATTCACTCAACAACTTTATATATATATATATATATATATATATATATATATATATATATATATATATATATATATATATGTGTGTGTGTGTGTGTGTGTACTGCAAATTGCAGACCAACCTTTACCTCATTATAATTGAGCTATCTCCGATTTCCGGTATATAAAATCACAACTAGTGTGCAGAATGTTCGAGGGGAGAGAATAAGTATCGAACATGTGTGTTACAAATTTAATGTTGCAATGTCACGGTAATTAAAGGGAAAATTCAAAACTAAACAAACCGACAAACTTGATGGTCAGGTACTTTTTTTAGGCAGAGAACTATTATATATGCAATTGCGTATGAGGTATTGCGCACCTAGTAACAATAAGTTCAGATATGATCCGATGGACAAACCAGAATGCAAGTTACCTCGATAGAAAGAAAGTGAAATCCAAATCGGCGATTAGGTTAAGACAAAATAAAAGGAGGAAGGAAGAGATAGTAAGGACAAACTAAATTCTAACCAATACTAAAAATATGCACATTACTAAGTTAACCAACTCAGAAATATTTATAAATAAATGTATTTCCAGATATCTAATATAAATCATTGTATTTAAATATAAATACATATATATATATATATATATATATATATATATATATATATATATATATATATATATATATAAATAAGATTTATTAATAAATGTTATTCCATGGAGTACGTTGTTTTGTTCTTACATTTTAAAAATGGTGAAATTAGAAACTATCAATATATATATATATATATATATATATATATATATTTATATATATCTCTTTTACACACCTTATAAATTTATAGAAGCACTAATATACATGTACTCATATACAATTATGAATCTTAATAAATAAATATAAGTAACTGTGATATTTTATATATTTTCGACCACACCTTATCTAAGTATATACGAAATGCATAAATATCTACACTAATAGAATTTATAGATAATTATAATATAAGCAACAGTGTGAGTCAAATGTCTCTAATCAGAAATATATATTAAAAATTGTTTTTATTTATTAATTTTAATCTAATTATTTTTTATTATTACAATATTTATACCACCTTAAATAAATATATAGCATTTTCACCATATATATATATATATATATATATATATATATATATCATAAACGTTAATATATACAGATTAATATAAATGTATATGTACAATATATTAATACCTATATATGTATATAGAATATATATATATATATTGATTAGACAAATCTATCTATATATATACGTATGATTTTATAATTATATATATATATATATATATATATATATATATATATATATATAAACGCAGTTCCCCTTTTAAAGGCAATTGCCAGCTGCTAACTATGAATATTTGTAATAAGACAACTTAGTATTTTTATTACGTTATTCAAGCCTTATATAAATATATAAAATACATACAAATATGTATAAAACACACACAAACACACACATATATATATATCCGTCGTAAAGTCCATCCCCTCCTTAACGTGGTACGACGTTGTCAACCATGTCTCGATGGCCGATCGTACATGGGCTAACGGGGCTATGGCGGTGGTGTCACCAGGACGCGGTGGATTTCCGATCGGCAATCGGATCTCCTATAAAATACCACGAGCCCGACGACGGCATCATGACTCGGCGTGTGTTCCCCGCCACAAAAGGGTTCAACAGCCACAGGATTAGATGGACTCCTGGACAGTACCCCGTACTTCCGAATGGCGAATGAGCTCTCAACAGCCACCGGCAACCATGCAACTTACTGCTGCCTTGCAGATTGCGCTAGAGGTGCGTCCTCGATCAAAACGCCGAGTGGTGAGGGGCCAGCACTTGTACCAAATTCCCCAGAAACTCCATGAAATGTCTTGGAGCCGGCTTATCCTCCAAAAGGAGTCAGCCGCAGTAAAGTAAAGTAAGTAGTATATATATATATATATATATATATATAACCATAGAAATTCCGGCTTGACGACCGGCGGGCTCAAGCTAGTCGACCCGGGATTGGTAACATGAACCTTGCCGGGCCATAAAGGGACAGCCATCATCCCGTTTCATGTGAAGCCTCGAGTTTGGTCTAACTGCACTGTAACTTTTGTTAAATGTGTAGTGACGGAATGAGAGCAAGCGTTCCAGACGTGAGGGGCAAGTTTCGGCTGCTGAAGGAAACTCTGGCCACTGGCATCTGGGCAGATAGTGCTCATCAGCTTTGGTTGGCAGACTATCTAGGAGAAGGAAAACTCAGAATAAAAACCATCACTAGGAATGGGCGACCTAGTGTTCTTTTACAGTCCACATATAACCATGACAAGTACAACTTACAATAATTACATACTGCATCGGCCGTCGCGCAGTATAAAAAGGGTCGCCTTATCTGCTGAGCCGTGCAGGGTGGATAAGCGAAAACAGGCTACTGCAGGCAACTCCAACTCTATATTCGATTCTGCGTCCTTTCCTTCCCCTTCCTCTTCTCAATCTTACAATAACTCTCTTTTAGATACTATAAATATGGTTGGTTTAGATCATAACACTGAGCCCAATACTAGGTTGCCAAATATCGAAAATGGTTCTAGTAGACGATCATTCATTAAACCTAAGTTAGGTTTTAACGTAGGCGCATTTAATGTGCGAACATTAAAACAACTTGGACAGCAAGAATCTCTTGCTCGTACGTTGGATAAATTAGAAATCGACATATGTTGCGTATCTGAAACCAGAATACAGGATCCTACGTGTATTACAGAACTAGTTGCACCATCCCTATCTACGCGTTATTGGCTTCGAACATCTGGTTCCACAGAGTCCTCTCAAGCCGGTAAATGGGGCGTTGGTATTGCCCTTAGCGCGCGAGCTGAAGCTTGCTTAATTGAATGGATCCCTTTAAATAGTCGATTGTGTGCGGCACGTTTAAATACATCTACTAAAATCAAAGCAAAAAACCGTTATCATCGTTGCCTCTTCGTTGTATTTACATATGCTCCTACCGAATGCAGCACAGAAGAAAGCAAGGACGCTTTTTACTCCGAATTAAGCTCCTTACTAAGTAAAGCACGAAGTTCGGATATAGTCCTGGTTATGGGTGACATGAATGCTCAAGTTGGTCGCTTAAGCAACACAGAATTTCATTTAGGTGGAAGATACACTCTAAGCTCGACTCGCAATGATAATGGTGAACGGCTTTTGGATAGCTGCGCTGAACATAGACTATATTTAAGTAGTACAAATTTCAGACGTAGTGTTAAACGTTGTGCTACATGGCGTCCTCCAGCACCCGGACAACGGTGGACTCAAATAGATCATGTAGCAATTAGTTATAGATGGCGTGGTTGCATCCAGGATTGTCGCTCTTTTTGGAACACTTATGTCGACTCGGACCATGCACTTATCCGTTGCAGATTTGCTCTGAAATTTTCCGGGAAAATAATTAAGAATAAACCCCAAATTGATGTAGGCAAACTCGAACAACCGTCCATCCGACAAAACTATGAAAATATTCTTAAGGCTAATCTAACTGGTCTGAATAGCGAAAATCCGAATATACTTTGGTCTAAGATAAGTTCCACTATACACAATGCAGGTACTACTGTATGGGGCATAGCAGGCCCCCGTAGAAATAATCACTGGCTCTCTGTAAAATCTATGGAGATACTCGAAATAAGGCGCCAAATTCCACCTGGCTCGACTCATAATAATACCCGTCGCAATATAAGACGCCAACTTAAGCGCAGTCTAAAAGGCGATCTCGAAAACATTTGGAGCAGAAAGGCTGAAGAAATGGAAGTAGCTTTCGCGTCAGGTAACAGTCGCTGTTTGTTCCAACTTATACGCACAACAGGTCCGAGAAAGTTAAAAGTTAGCGAAACTATAAATGATAGTAACAACGAATTATTAACCGATAAAATAAGTCGTCTTGACAGGTGGGCTGAACACTTTAGAGATCAATTTTCTTGGCCACCCGCGTCAGTTCCGCTTCCCGAAAGCATGTCTGCATCAACAGTGTGGAATGTTAGTCTTGAAGAACCATCCGAGTTAGAAGTACGCGATGCAATCCTATCTCTTAAGCGCCGCAAAGCCGCCGGCCCCGATGATCTGCTTCCGGGATTGTTTAAGGATGGTGGCGATATAATTTCAGGAGCGTTGACCAAACTTTTTCATACTATATGGAATGAGGAAACCGTACCACTTGACTGGAATGAGTCGACCATCATTCCCATCTTCAAAAAAGGCAATCGTAATTCGTGCGATAACCATCGTGGTATAAGTTTGACTCCGGTCGTATCAAGGTTATTTGCTTCGATTATCCTACGTCGTCTTAGCGCTTCACGTGAATCACAAACAAGAGAAGAACAGGCCGGATTCCGCGCAGGACGAGGTTGTATAGATAATATATTTACGGTAAGGCAAGTTCTCGAACAGAGACATTTATATCACCGTCCCACAATAGTCGTCTTTCTAGATTTCAAGGGTGCATTTGATTGGGTGGATCGCAATGTTTTATTCCATATCTTCTCGAAAAGCGGTGTGCCCACTAAATTTGTTAATATTATACGGGCTCTCTACACAAATACTTCTGGTCGCGTTAAGGTTTACAACGAATTAACGCATAACTTTACAACCAGCAGTGGTGTTCGTCAAGGTTGTCCACTTTCCCCATTTTTGTTTAATTTTGTAATCGATGCTATTATGAACAACACTCTCTCACACATTCAGGACGCTGGAGTTGAAGTTCTCCCGGGAGATAAACTAGTCGATCTTGACTATGCGGACGATATCGTACTATTATTTGACAATCAGCATGCTGCCCAGACCACCTTAAATAGATTAGCAAACGTTGTTCCGTCTTTCGGTATGAAATTCGCACCCTCTAAATGTAAGATACTGTTACAGGATCACCCACCACTCACTCCAACGTTGCGACTGCAGAATGAAGATCTTGACATAGTCGACAGGTTTACATATCTTGGGAGCTCTATCAATAACGTAGGCAATATGTCCGATGAGGTGAGAATACGGATCGCGAAGCTAGAGTAGCTTTCTCGAACCTTCGTCATTTATGGAGAAACGCGAATATTTCACTTTGCCTTAAAGGTCGTGTTTACAATGCATCTGTACGCGCAGTCTTACTATACGCTAGTGAAACTTGGCCTCTTAGAGTTGATGATCTGAGACACTTACAGGCATTCGATCATCGTTGTTTGAGAAGTATAGCACATGTTGGTTACCAACAACGAATAACTAACTTTGACATCCGTAGACGTATTTTTGGATCTGACAATAAGTGCTCGTCTTTAGAAAAGCAAATAAGGCTCCATCAACTTCGTTGGCTCGGTCAGGTTTTGCGTATGCCCTCATTTCGATTGTCCAGTAGAGCTCTTTTCTCTCATTCAGCACCAAATTGGCGTAAGAAACAAGGTGGGCAGATTTTGACATGGCAGAAACAATTAAAGTCAGTTACATCCAAATTGGGTAGTATAGGATCCACTCGTCTGCCGGGATGGGGTCCTCGTGTACATCACAGTTCTTGGTTAGAAACCCTTAGCGATATGGCAGCGAATCGAGCTCAATGGCGATCTTGTTGCAGATGTATAGTAGAATCATCTTCGTAACTTTCTTTTCTTAGTAGGGAAAAGTTAGCTGCGAGGTTCGGTTTGTTTATGACGTGATACGGTGAAATCCGCAAGGAAGCTGTATTGCTGATGTCGCCTTGCCCGAATGCTAACTTGGCCATAATGGTGTTGTGGAGAGGTTTAGTTTGCCTCATTTCTGTGAGTTATCCTGATAAATTTACTCATAGTAGCAAGGTTTTCCTTCTCTCTCTACCCCTCTCCCTCTCTCGTAAATCTCAATAATAATTTATCTAAATTCACTTATATACTTTTTTCCACTCCTTATGGTTATATGGCAGTGAAACATTAGTCACTTGACTTTTGTGTGGCTGGAAATGATATATATATATATATATATATATATATAGGTAAAAGAAAGTGTTTGAGATTAATAAATGTCAACATTACATAACTTCACGGTTTATATAGTAAATTTATTAGCATATGTATTTAATTATATATAAGCATACCATATCTCATATCCATTGATAAATCTGTGTACAATCTTCTGAACCATGTTTTTCGGGAAGATAAGGAAAGAAGGAAATAGGAGTTTATATCAGTCTAGGTCATTCTCAGTCAGTTTTCTATAAACGGGATTTCTTAATTAGGTTCACAATTAATTCAGGTTCGTCCGCCTCCCGTTTTCAGACCCTAGAAAAAGCTTCATTAAATATCGGGCCTAATTATTTTGCCACCGATGTTCCATTTATTACATCATTCCCCAACTTTATTACAATCGACACTCTAATTAGTCTAGCTATTCTGTTGCGATGCATAACGCGATGCGTTTGCATCTATCCCAGTCCATTTAATGTTCTGTTTGCCTTGAATGCCTAGCTAGATCTGATCTTTGAATGTGTCGGCATTTCTAGGTCATTTTTGTTCCACTCTACGAACCTTTATCGGGCGCATGGTTTCGCCTATATGCCTGACCTTGCAATCTTTGCAATGTATTGCATATACTCCTGATGTATTGAGTTCTATTTTTTTCTTTTTGGTTAGGTAGTTTTTGTCTATAGTAATCGATTGTCTTAAAACTGTTCTGATATTGTATTTAGCTGTTATTATTCCAATTTTTCTGCTCAATTTTGAATCAGGTAATACCATAATTTTAGACATATCCGATTCTATTTCATTACGTTGTTTATTGTATTACTATTAAATCTAAGCAACGTCTATTTTATTAACCTCTCTATTATAATTTACGGATATCCATTTACTTTGAATATTTCCCTTAACCTCATTTCCTAATCTCTATTTTTCAAATCCAATATTCTAAGACTTCTTAATATCATGGATTTAAGAATGCCTATTTTCATTCCATATGGGTGGTTTGAGAAGTCCCGAATAAGTCTCTTTCCTAAAAAGATCTCTTTCCAATAGTTGGTCCATTCCGTTTTATTTTCACATCGAGAAAAAGTAATTTGTCATTATTCTCTTTTTCTAATGTAAAATTTAATTCGCCTTGCTGGTTGGCTAACCTAGAGATTTATTTAACTCATTATCACTTTGATTCCAAATTAAAAACATATCATATAGGGAATCTTATATGAGGAGATTTTAATAACAGATATTTTCAAAGAAGTGCAGAAAATATTAGCGACAGGGATTGATAGTGGTTGTCCCAAAGGGACACCTTAAACTTGTTTATAAAATTCTTTTCCGAACTTAAAGTAAGTGATGGACATACGAATATTTAACATTTCCATAATACTTCTTAAAGTAATTTTACTACCTTCCATTATTTCTGGAAACTCTTCTAGAAAATGCTTCACACTTTCTAACGCTGCTTGTACAGGGACATTAGTACACATCGATACAAAATCAAGGCTTGCCATTCTATCACTCTCCATCAAATTGTATCTATTAATAATGTCAATAAAATGACATGTATTCTTTAAAGTATAACATAAACAATAAGTATATTTTCTAATTCTATTGCATATAAATTTGAACAATCTATAAGTTGCTCTATCCGATATATATATATATATATATATATATATATATATATATACATAAAGAAATACATAGATATACGTACGAATGTGTTTAAAAATATCACACAAATAATGCGTTATTTTATGCGCCGTGACATTTTTAATTTCCTTTTCTACACGAAAAAAAATAAAAATATTATGGCAATAACAATGTCGATATTAATTATGATTTGTTATTTTGCCAATTATTCTACAGAATATCATGCCAACTAAGTTATAATCAATATTTCCAATCCAATAAAACGGGCGAATTGTATTTGACTTACTGCCTACTAATAGCTATAAATTTGATCGGCATTGGAGCATTAGTTTATTATAATGATGTAATATTGTTAAGTAGTAGTTTGCATTTAATTAGCGATGACCTAGAGTACTTAATAATTTATGTAAAAGTTACTGTTTACTAATGAGTACCATATACGTATACCAAAAAATAGTATTATTTGAATTCTTGATGTATTATTTTCAAAAATGTGTTTCAATGGTTAAAAATGAGCCATAATATGCAGCTCAATATGCTTAGTTTCACTGTCATTACCTTAGACGTTTGTAGGCTTCTCTGGAGAGTTAAAACACTTCGAGAATAACTTTATGCGCGCCTATAAAGCATATACTACCTATGTCTATATGCATGCGCATTTTATCTCCCATGGAGCTTTAAACAGGTGAATACTTTTGTCATTGCCTATAAGCTCAACCTCTAAGCATAAACTTTATAATAATATCTAATTTACTGAAATACACGAATGTTAAGTAAAAAAATTTGCAAAATGATTTGGAAAGAAGTTAGGTGGCTTGTTAATGGCGCACGGCAACACACAAGAAGCAGAGATACAGAACAAAATCTCCAATTTAAGATCATTTGGTGTACAAATTTACTTACTTACAGTTTTCTTAACTGTGGTGTGAAGATGCCCCAAAGAATGCCAATGCAACGGTAGCAGTAACCTCTGCAGTACTATCAGGATATTACTTTAATTACACGTTAAACTATTATATTAAACTAATGACGAATGTGACAGACGCGGATGACGTTTCACGTGCTGAAGAAAACTTTAATCACTAGCGCTCTAAAAGCGAATGTATCGAGTAGATTGTGGAAGCCTATCGAATAGACACATACCTGTGAATACAATTCATTCATCATCACTAATAATGGACGACTTAGTGCACTTTTACAGCACTTGCATAGCTATTAATTTTATCTCTAATGCGTAGTAAGGCACCAGTTACAAGTGCTAATATATTTATGTGCTGTTTGTATACGTTCGTTCAAGTAAGAACAAGCTGCTTCATAAATATCACGTTATTAGTCTGTTATTTTTGTTCAATTATTTAAAATGATGCAAATATTATCGCACTTCGCACGTCCATATTAAAATTTGTTTATTATTTAAACTACCTCCAGATGAAGTTTATGCCTTCCAGCTCACATCACTCAATTTGCAAACGCAATGCGCGCAAGCATTATTGCGAATATAATTCATATAAATTAATTTTTTATTTTACTTTAATCAAGTTATCCTATTTAGACCAATAAATCTTTTTCAATTTTTTATTATTTTTATATCCTTATCGGTTTTGCATAAAACCCGTTTCTTTTAAATTGTTTTGTCGGAGTGCCAGCTTCATATATTCCAATGCCGCGCTTTGCGTACGCGGGTAATAGCTTTGCACGGACAGTTTCACAAAGATCCGATTGATCACAATTTCCAATTTTGTTTTTCCTTGATCGGTTTGAGTTTTTATTCGTCCCAATGGAAATGCGGTTCTAAACTCAACCCGATCAAAGACAAAACAAAATTGGAAATTTTGATCAATCGGATCTTTGTACCAGTAAACAAAGATGTGATAGAACCGCATTTCCATTGGGACGAATAAAAACTCAACCCGATCAAAGACAAAACAAAATTGGAAATTGTGATCAATCGGATCTTTGTGAAACTGTCCGTGCAAAAATACTACCCGCGTACGCAAAACGCGGCATTGGAATGAAACCCGTTTTGTTGGATTTTGCTATCAAATCGTTCGGGGTCTAGAGTTTCCTCAACTATGTGAACCCTGTAATATCCAATATTTATGTCACAGGTGACTTATAATAAGATTTAAATGATACTTCAAGTTGCGTGCTGAATGGACATACCTTTATTTTGGACAGTCTACGCCAGAAACCTCGAGATCTCTATCCATCTACATAGCCTTAATTTCGTGAGATTACAGTGTACTTAGATCAAGTGATCAAAACAGCGAACAAGAGTCAAGTCAAGAGAGCAATTGAATTCATGCTAATTACTTAGCAACAAAACAAGAATCATCTACAGCCGCTATAATGCAAACAAAAATTTTTTTAATGTACTCACACTATTTTATTTGAAGTTTTGCGTTGTGACTTTGCATATGCAAGTGACTCAGCAGCAGAAAGGCATCCGGTTACGAAGAGAACTTCGCCTAAAAAATAAAACCGGTTGGCAAGCATAACGATATCGTGTGACTGGCTTCATTTTAAATTTATCAGATCATCACAATATATGCATAATACACTAATATGATAATTTAATGATTCAACAATAAAAGCACTGATGGAAAATTGCTTGATATGCAATCTAATTACAATTTGCATCAAAAGGACAATAATAGCACACTTAGGCTTAAATAGAATACTTTATTGGAAAATTTCTATGCTATCTACGACAGAACATTACGAAAGCAAAGTGGAATTAGTTTAATTTAATAGCTTCTATATTTAATTATTTAATCTTGAAATCCGAAATTAAAAGTTGTTTGTAACAATGCCCCATGTATATGCCAGAACAGAAAGTATTTTTTACTTGGATAATATCGAATAGAATGGTTTCTTTGAAAATGACAGAATCCCTATCCCAGGTAGAATAAAGATCTTCAGTTTATTGCAGCATGCGCGCATAATTTTGGCCATACATTTGATGAACAAGCGAGACAGCAACCAGAAGGCATTGAATTTTTCTCAATCTGTTGAGAGTCCGTTGAAGAAGCCGAAATAGAAACACCATTAGAATTTGAAAGGATCATCAAACATGCATTCATCATCAAGTGGCGCTGAGAGTATCTTGGATAATTTTCGTCCATCCCAAGCGCAGAGTCAAAGCCATATATGTCCCGAAAAACTACCAGGTTTATTACATAGATACTAAAACATATATTTTGACGGATAATTTCGACTAAAATGAATTATTGAATAACAACGAAATCTCAACCCTCAGAATAATACAGAATTTCAGATTATAACAGCAGGCGCGCATCATTTGTGTAGCGTTCGAATGGATGAACTCCGGAGGCATCAACCAGCCAAATTTCTCTTTTCCGTAGTCCGATGAGGTTCAGTTGTATCTCAACAAGAAGATAGCGCCGTTAGAGTTTAAAAGGATTACCAACAGGTATTTGCGAGCGAATGGCGCGGAAAGGATCCTGAATAATGTTCGACGGCCACTAGCGCCGGGTTAGGAGCCATTAGTATAGACAATAATGACCTGGTGTATTACGAGTGTAAAAGGAACAGGTTACGATTACAGACCGATAATCTTCACCAAAAAGTTATACCCGTATCAGAAAGCGAAGCAATATGCTCTAGAGCAAATATGGATGCAAATGTGATGGGACAGTATAATTCAGTGGCGTAGAATATAAGAGACAGGATATGAGCTTTGACTAGAGTAAATCGCAGGATAGGATTCGGTGTTTTGTAGTCTAGTAAACGAGCCCATTTGAAGAGCTTGAAGGTAACTTCGTTGAAGTGTATTGAGAAGTCCAGTGACCTAGAGAATTTTATACCTAATTGTGTCATGATTGCTATATCTAGGGAGAGGTCGGTAGACGTCAAAGAATTGCCGAAGTCGAGCTCCAGATTCATTAAGCGAGTTTAACCCGGGTTAAGTGTGAGGCCAATTTCGCGAAGTTGAGCTTGCAGTAAGAATAGAAGCTGAGGCATTGGTGATATGAGGAAGCCATTCATAGCAAGGCAGCTAAAAGCTACTACCATGTCATGAACATATTCAAAAAGTTTGAATTTGATATCCTCAACATGAATCTGCGAATACTGGTTGTTTGAATGTTCTCTCTTGAAGCATAGTATGAGAGGAGAATTAAGAAAGATACCTGGCAGTGATCGGGATTCGGGAAGATCTCACGGCGCTGGAGGCTGATCACTTCGTCGGAGAGAATACAATAAAGTTGATTATTGCCACACGTAGGTGTGTACGAACTAATGTAGCAAATTTTCTGGGAAAAAGGAGCAGCAGCGGGTGGTTTTCCTAGGCTAGATTAGTCCAGTTTGAATTATGGAGGTTAATGTCACCAAAACCAATGTATTTGTTACACGATTCTATGAAGATAGGTAAAACTTGGGCTCCGTGAGTGTCCTCGATGATAAAAAAGATTAAGAAACCTGTAGACTACACAGAAAGAATGATCCAGGATCGTCATCTGGAAGAAAAGAAATCAAATGCAATAGAGTTGGATGTAGTCAAGCACTTTGGCATAGGAGCCTAATATTGTCAAATAATTTTAATAAGTACAGAAGCTAAAGAATAAATCATTCATTAAATTTCAAAAAAAGAAATATACTTTTATTTGTATGACAAGATACAATTTACTTCAAATCTACCGTAAATTTAAAAATATATAGTCAAAAGCATTATAAATTCAAACTAGTTTTCCTAAAAAATATTGAGGACAATTAGAATAGGTACATTTATGGAAACAATGCTCAGAACTTGAAAAGTTTGCTTGTTGAATTAAATCTCAAATATATAGCACAAAAGAGATATTATAATAATGTTAAGATATATGGATGTTAATCACAACTACGCATTGTAAAATTATCCCAGCAATTAAATAGCTTACAGAAAAATATGATTTATTAACGACGTATATCTCACGTAAATTCAGGTAGGAGATGAAAATATCTCAAATAAAAGTTAATTTGGAAGATGAAATATCTGCTATTTTCTTAAATGCTATACTTTTCTAACGTTCTTTAATATAAATTTATGCCTGTTATTTTTAGTTGTCCGAATACTTTTTTTAATATTTGAATTGAAATTCGGTGAACTGCGTGCAACAGCAATGTGTGACTCTTATTCGTAAAAACATCTATCGATAATACGGTTGCAATAATGAAGCTTTGCTAAAGTACACTACATATATTGAATTGCTTACTCATAACTATTTTTTCTGCATTGAGAAATTGACCTTTTAGCCAAGGAAGACACATAAATTGGTATTGCTTCACAGATAAAAACCTATATTCAAGATTAAATTTTGGGTAAAGACGACACCAGACCATATTCATTTATTTTGCTAAATTAAAACATTACCATTATTCTTCAATTTTGTACTTATAAGTATGCCGGTTTAAAGTATGAAGACATTGAGGAAATGAAACTGAAAAGATGGGCTGTCAACCTTTAGTGGAGCATTGTATAAGCCCTACAACTGTCTAGTATCCTTATAATAAGACGAGGACAGACAGGCAATTATGGAATGATACTCACAGAGGCATAACTTCGTCTACGCTCACGCAAAAAATATACCTTCCAAACTATCGTACGAATCTACAAAATATACAGGCAAATCGGGAGTAAATATAACGAAATACCCCGGTACTGCAATATATTAGGACCCACTATAAATGACAATCCAATGAATTCAAGATGGCACGAGATAAGATTACACCAAAATGAATTCAATATTCCACATGAAGATGACACGAAGACAGAAATGTGATACCATATTATACGATGAATAGATCTACATACAATTTGTAGAGTACATAGCTCACTATTTATTCCGACTTAATATTGTTTCAAGAAAGAAATTTCGAACATTTAAAATTAAAATTTAACAATAATTATTTCAGGAACATACCTGAGGTGCAGAGGACATATAGACAGCAGTCATCAATTTGAACGTCTGAAGCTTTTGACATTCTACACCCAGGTGTCGGAACTGACCCAAACGTAAAATCAGTGCATTCGTTGCCAATTGCGAAATCAGCATTTATTTTAAGAGGTGTTGTATTAAATGATGAATTTTCACTTTCTTCGTCAGAATACTCTGATCCCAGATCACTTACATCGTGTAAATCAAGGCAAAATAAAATCTTGCACATGAACTTTCCACGGTTAGCATCATAGTTTACTTCAAAGAAAAGAAGTTTAGAAACACTGGTTAGCACACTAAGAATCTCTTCGCGCCTGGGGTGCCAGACGACTTTGATAATTCTAGAGTTAGGACAAAAGGAATCCAGATTTTCCAGAATACAAAAACATCGTTTAATTGCCTTTTTAGCTTTTTCCTTTTCTTTCGAAAACTCTACCTTAGTATCGACTACAAATATAGAGAAATCAGATACCAAAACAATTAAATTTCCGTTTTTGGATGGAAGAATGGAGGATATTGGATAAACAGGTGGAGGCGAAATAAAAAGCGTGGCGTGAAGAAATGATGAGTCATCCCAAGGATCTTCCATAAGTATATAAATCTGACAAAGTCTTTCATCTAGGATGTATGCAAATTTCAAAACATCTGAAAACTAAAGAAATAAATTCATACGCAACGTGTTCAAATCAACTTTTATCTCGTTATGTACAAATGCTACTTTGGGTACAATACATGACCCAAAGCGAAGAGGATCTGCTTGACACACACCAAGCCATAGATCCTGAATTTTATCTTGCAACTTCATTCAAAAAGTAATTTAGAGCATGTGCCAACATAAGATAAAACTGTCAAAATTAGCTAATGCTAAAACGATTTAAATACCAATTCGATTTAATGCTAAATTATTAGTGCCTTTAAGAATTGTAAATGGATAAACGTATAAAATACGTATGTAAATATATGTTACAAACAGCATTCCTTGTGATTATATAAGAATAAAATGAAATCCCAAATTTAAATTACCTGTTATGGATAAATACTAATATATCGGAATCGCAACGGCTCAAATTAATTCGCCGATATCTATTTAAAAACAAAATCAAATTGTAACGACACAAATCAATCGCCGACATATTGCGTAAATTAAATTCAAATTTATTTACGTTGCACCAATGAGAAAAAAGCAAAATTGCCGTTTAACAACGTTTAACCAATAGTATGCAAGTACACATATTGCATGCTATTTAAGCACGGTAATTTACCATGCAAGTTAGTTGGTCGTATCTGCGTTCTGCCTCGTGTTACACATGTGCGTGCTGTCGGCTGTCAATACCTACGCTGGATATTGATTTGTTTCACCAACAATTGGCAACATTCGTGACTCACCGTGTTGCACTTCAGCCAGCAAGACGAGCCAATTAATGCAGAACTTCAACCAAGTTGCACACATGATAACAACAGCAGGAACCACAACCAGAGTCCACCCAAGGAACAGAACATCAACTTACATATATATAGCTTACGCGAACGCCGCCAAGGCCCTCTTAAGGGCCCGCATATCAGTATTTAATCTCTATTCAGAGCACCTTAACCGAGTTTGTAACGTCGTACGGCATTTACTTGAAGCCGGGGCGTTTAAAAAATTGGCGACCGCGCCAGGATATTGATTATTGTTCTGATTTTTTTGGTATAAATAAAATTGACTTCTTTTTTCATCTATTTGGGATAAATAGATGACATTTGTGTTTTCTTTACCCTGATCGTGGTTTTCTGGGAAATCTGTTGGGTATATATTCGTGGATTTGTGGGGATAATTATAATACATTGTCATCAAAGGCCAACGGGGCCTCTATTTAACTTTCCTACGTACGAAATGGCACCGTACGTACTCGTCAAACTCAACTTCGGATTTTTGGAAACAGTGACTTTTTTGTTCTGCACTTATTCAACTGTGGAAGCTGTTTGTGGGTAAGCGTTTTGTTAAAGTATATTTATATATTTTCATATTGCTTATAAATTTATGCTTTTAAGATCCCGTAAGATTGTTAAAATGTCAGGTCCAATTTTAGATATTGATGTTCCTGTTTGGGATGGAGATAGTGAGCTATTCTTTATGCGCGTAGACTCCGCTTTCTCCCCGTTTCCTGATTATGACATTCATCAAAAACTGTCAAAGGTTTTTGCTAAACTACCTTCTGAATTGCAGCGACGGATTTATCCTAAGCTTGAGGCCATTAGGAAGCTACCTAATCCCATTTGGGCCTACAAACGAGGTAGAATCCTTGCTTGGACCCACGGAAACTGAGCAGATAATAAACAAATATGCGCAGTTAGATATGCCAAATCTTGGCCCCATAGAAATACTGAGGGAATTACGGAAACGTTGGTATAAAACCAACATTTCTGACGATGAGGCTAAGGTTGTTTTTATTAACAATCTTCCCCAAACATTAAAACTCTTTGCCAGACAGCTCCCCAACACTCTCTCTATAGATGACTTATCTGAGAGATGTGAGTTAGAATATAGGGTTTTGGAACCCAAAGTGAATCCATCATCCTTTTCTTCACCCCCGCAAGATGATAGAATCTCCTCTTTAGAGAGAACAGTGGCGAACATGGCCAAAGTTCTAGAAGGATTGGCCATTACCAAATCCGAGATAAATCAAGTGAATTCTCGACCAAAATTTGTTTCCAAGTCAAATTATAATGGTAGGCGGCGATCGAGATCTCCGCAATCCTTTAATAAATATGCTCCAAAGAACTGGTGTTATAACCACCAGAAGTTTTTTATGCTTGCCAAGTTTGTCTTTGTCGTTCCGAAGAATTTCCGAATGAGTGTCAATTTCCACAGCTGACGGAGAGGACAACAGACCGCAGGCACAAGGGTGCATCAGTATCGGGAAACGTCTGGCGCAGGAAGTAGAAGACCGTACTTTCTGCACATCAACGGCATCAACGGCGCTACAGGGAAGAAGCCAACTACAATCCGACATCCCTGTCGACTCTTTTCGTCCACGCCGAATTTTTCACATAGAGAACCAAACAGACAATGCCGGTCGCAATCACCAGCCTACTTGTTTGCATGACCCGGCCAAACAGCCAAACGAACTTCTGCACCTTCTTGATTTCAAAACTGGCGAAGAGTACATCGTAGACACAGGTGCGGCAGTCTCAGTTCTCAAAGGTGATTCAATGGCCGAGATGTCGCTAGGCGTTCTTCTCGCAACAGCTACAGGCGAGCCCATACCAACTTATGGCTGCCAATACCGCACACTCAACATAGGTCTACGACGTGAATTTTCCCACAACTTCATCATTGCCAAGGTCTCACATAATATAATAGGCCTTGATTTCCTTCTGAAATTTCGGCTCATTGTTGATCTTGCCAATCAAAAGATCATCGACCCCTCCACCGGACTTGAACAAAGCTTTTGGACACTTGCCTCCGAGCGTTTGGAGTTACAGGTCATTCAGCCAACCCCAGTGCATCATTCAGCAGAGATATCAGCAGCTCTTCGAAAATACAAATCGCTTTTCGATCTTAACAAGTCAGAGCTACGAGTCTCCAACACGATGCATCATATCGTCACAGAAGGACAACCTATTGCACTCAAGAAGCGACCACTGGCTCCTGCTAAGCTGAAAGCTGCCCAAGAAGAATTCTCAAGGCTTTTGGAAGAGGGAATCATCAGACCATCGAAAAGTTCATGGGCGTCACCACTGCACTTAGTCTCAAAATCAAACGGATCGTACAGAGCCTGTGGAGACTACCGTAAGCTAAATTCAGTGACAAAATCTGATGCATATCCTATTCCAAATATCAACACATTACTTGAAAAACTCAACGGCAGCAATTTCTTCTCAGTGATTGACCTCAGACAAGCGTACCATCACATACCGGTAGCACCAGAGGATATCGAGAAAACTGCAGTCATCACTCCATTTGGCCTTTTTGAATATCTTTACATGCCTTTTGGACTTAAGTGTGCTACTCAGACATTTCAAAGATTCATAGACAACATACTTCGCGACGACTCTGCTTATTGTATGTCATATCTAGATGACATTATGGTATTCAGTCCAGATCTAGAATCTCATGCGAAACATCTACGAAATGTCCTCTCACGCTTATCCAACCACGGACTCAAGATCAACTGTGACAAGACGCAGATTGCAACTTCATCCGTCGACTTCTTAGGGCATCGTATCACGGCCCAAGGTATTCAACCGTTGCCGTCAAAGACGAATTCAATCAAGAATATCAAGTCACCAAGGACTTTGAGCGATTTGCAGAAAATCCTGGGAGTACTAAACTATTATCGCAAGTTCCTTCCAGGACTTTCAAAACAACTTTATCCTTTGTGCAGGCACCTGCGGAACCGAAAAGGACTTAGCAAGAATTCCATCATTGCTTGGTCATCCGAAGACGAGGAATTACTTCGACTTGCCATCAACTCGTTAGCAAATGCCACAATGCTAACGCATCCAGATTTCGAAAAGCCATTTCTACTCACGACAGATGCTTCTGAATTCGCTATTGGAGCCACTTTGGAACAAGAGATCGACGGAGTTCGGAAGCCTATCAGTTTCTACTCGCGTACTCTCCAACCAGTAGAAACGAGGTACGACACTTTCGGCCGAGAACTTCTCGCCATCCACGACGCAGTGCGCCATTTTATCAGCATCATTGGCAGTAGCAGATTTGTTGTTTCACAGATCATGCACCACTAGTTAGCGCACTTCGAAACGCAACTTCATCTATCGCCAAGTACCCTGCCAGAGTGGAAAGACAGCTTTCTCGTCTAAGCGAATGGCAATTTGACGTCTTTCACGTCAAGGGCAAACAGAACTTCATTGCAGATGCCCTGTCCAGGCCAGACGTCTCTCTACAACCACCTTCGCCGTCACCATTCACTGTCAACTCCGTGGCACTCAGTGAACCTGCACTAACGCCAACTCTCCTGCGAACTGAACAACGCGGTGACATTCACATTCAAAGATCAATAGCCCGTCACCCAACCAAGTTCATATGCCGTCTGTGGGAAGGCTTACCAATTGTTTACTTCACGGGTACGCAGCCCAACAAGCCAGTTCTGCCGACCAGCCTTCAGAGAAAAGTTTTCGATTCAATTCACTCAATTTCTCACCCAGGAAGCCAAGCGACTGTCCGACTTCTTACAGATCGTTTCTGGGGTCACAGACTTAGGCAGAATGTTAAACGATGGGTCTCAGAGTGTGCAATTTGTCAGAAAAACAAGATCACACGACACACTCGTTCTAAGTTGCAACATTTTCGGTCTACTTCTCGCCTAGCCATCGTCCACATCGACATAGTTCATCTGACAAAGGTTCAAGGTTTCAGCTACCTTCTAACTATGATCGATAGATTTACACGGTGGCCTGCGGCATTACCTCTTGGCACCATTTCTGCAGACGAAGTAACTAACGGTTTTATCTCTGCATGGATATCCAATTATGGTGTTCCCAATGAGGTCATCACGGACAGAGGCACTTGCTTCTCATCTGATCGTTTCAAAACCACCTTGCGGTACATGGGATGCATCTTACGCCAGACGACTGCCTACCATCCCCAAGCTAATGGCATGGTAGAGAGAATGCATAGGGAACTCAAAGCAGCTTTAGCATCCTCGTCCATTAATGGCAACTGGGTCGATGCACTACCTTTAGTTCTGCTGGCCATGCGTTCCCGTACTCGTGAATCCATTAAAACGTCTGCGTCACAACTCTTGTATGGCATGGATCTACGCCTGCCTAGTCAGCTCCCACGTCTACTACCGGCACAAGATGACCCACAAAACGAAGCTACCCGCCTTCGACTTCATTTCGGTAACATGTCCGAACAGCAGCCGAGACACACGCCTCGTCCAGTCTTCGTTCACCCACAGCTCCACAGCTGCAAGAGAGTACTCGTTCGCAACAATAATGCTGTTGCACCACTACAACCCAAGTATCGCGGTCCTTACCCGATTTTACTCAAACAGCCAAAATACTTCATCATTATGCAAGGCGCTACACCGACATCAGTAAGCATAGACAGGTTGAAACCGTTTATCGAACCACCTGATCCTGAGAGCGTTCAACCTTCTACACACGTCTCAGGCTCCGTCTGCCCACAATCTCAATAACCTGCTTTGTATAACGCGTAATTAATTTTTTTAAACATTAACATTAACTATAAAATTTTTTTAACCTTACGTTATTTTTAGTATTTGTCTCACGTGGCATAACCAGCTGTTCTTAGCTAACAATTGTGTAGCATTTTTGAACAGTTCTTTGGTATTATGCCATCTCTGAGGCAATGTTCGTGTACATATTTTTATGCAGTTACCTTTGATTTTAATGTATATATTTTTACATTATAATGTATTTCTCACACATGACATTACACTGCCTATTTTGGTATGACCAGCTACTTAGAGCTAACGCTTTCGTGTAGCAACACTAAGTAGTGATCAGCTTCATATCATGGTACAGGCCACTTTCAATGCATATCTCAACTTTATCTATTTCACAAAGACCACTCTACAAATGTCATGACTACAACGTCGAGCACTCTAGCTCCTTTGGTCGTATACAAACACATTGACAACGATCCAACCTGCTTAGGTTTTTAACTTAAACCTGGCAAATTCAGAGGCGATTTACCTCGAAATCTTCACGCTGCGGCTCCAAAAACTTACACTGCTCTATTTTGCCTCACGTGCTATGACCGTCCACTAGAGCTAACAATTTGTGTAGCAATTCCTAGTGGTTACCTGGCATCATATCATTGTTGAAGCAACCAACAAGCATATTTAAGCCCAGCACTTATGGTTCATCATATTTTTGCTTAACTTGGTTCGAACTCTGTCATGCATTTCTTATCTAGCCTCGCAGAAAGGAATATTTTTTTTCTTTTTTTTCAGAGAGGAAAGTGTTGTAACGACACAAATCAATCGCCGACATATTGCGTAAATTAAATTCAAATTTATTTACGTTGCACCAATGAGAAAAAAGCAAATTGCCGTTTAACCACGTCTAACCACGTTTAACCAATAGTATGCAAGTACACATATTGCATGCTATTTAAGCACGGTAATTTACCATGCAAGTCAGTTGTGGCATTTGCCTTCTACCTGCTTCACGCGTGTGCGTTCTGTCGGTTGTCAATACGTATGCGCTCTGTCGGCTGTCAATACCTACTCATCCTGTTGCGGGATACCGGAGAGACGAGCCAATTGAGTGCAGGACCTGCAGGACACCATCCACAACGCGATCACAGCTCAACCACGGGAGCAACAAATCAACCAGAGTGCACCCAAGGCTCTAGGACATCTTCAACGCAGAAGACTTCAAGCGAACGCATTACCCGGCCCTCTTAAGGGCCCCCATATCAGTAACTAATCTCTATTCAGAGCACCTTAACCGAGTTTGTAACGTCGTACGGCATTTACTTGAAGCCGGGGCGTTTACAGTTAGATCTTACTTTATAACCCTTTTTAATAGGTAGGTTCGTGCTCAACTAAAGAAAATTGAAAATTAAATTAGAAATATGTACGCTGCACTTTAATAAATAGTGGATGATTTTTGTTTAATTTTAAGCACACGAAATTCATTTTACAAGTTATTATCTAGTGTTTTATCTGGAAATTTATTTATGATCGCTTTTGTTTATTGTTATTTTCAGTGATTTTATATAATTATTAATAAACATGCAGCCTGAGATTGCAAAGCTAGTTGATGGCTTGGATGGTGGCTGTGGTGTAACAGAAATTGAAAGTCTTTGCTTTAATTGCAGAGAAAATGTATGTTTCTTGTTCTTCCTTGCTGTATTGCATGCTTAATTGGTTACAACTCATATTAATTTAATTAATCGTGTAATTATATATTATTATGCAATTTTTCAACAATAGTCAGATAGTCATTTTCTCTAACGCGTATAGAATGAAAAAGTCAATTTTGAGCTTTTGGTGGCATGCGTACTAATTAATGAACAGTAAATAAAAATAAAACGCCGTTTAAATTGGTCTGATGCTTGATGGTGAAATTATTAAGCATTCAAAAAAGGGAAGTAAACAAATTTCTGCAGTGGAACGTTTGCTTCATGAATGAGTATTCAAATATTAGTGATCGGTAATTTAGCTTGATTACATGGTATTAGCATGGATAGGATATTAGACATCGAAAAATTACTTGAAATAGCTCTAAATTTGTAAGTAATTTTAAAATTACTGGTAAATTTGATATATGCATGACAAAATTTAGTTTGAATGATCTCTAAGGACAAGAATTTATTCGAACACGAGGGTGTAACTAAATTGAGATTGATAGAAGATAATGACACGACAAAAATACAGCGAGAAAATCTGAATTTTTTTGCGACAGTCGGCAATAGTTATCTGACCACATGAAAAGTATAATGATTAAGCTCATGTGCCGTCAAGAGCAGATTTTTTTGGTGACCATAAACGTCATAGTTGGATATTAACCTCGCACGACCAAGTGGAAAGTGAAATGAAGTAAAGTTCGGTTTAAACTCTGCCAATTAAACATAATTCAACATGCATATACTGTAATCTTATTAACAAGATCATATCCTCTATCATTTGAAGACAAATTTCTAAAACAATAGCATTAGGATCGAACTAGATTAAAGAAACGAACGTTTTCTGTTAATCTCCCTTAGGTGTAAGTGACCTTTTGTTATGATGGTTAGTGTAAGCATTATTTTGTGAGCGTAATTCAGGTTTGTCAAATAGGAGGTATGGCTATCGTACGAGTGGCTCTAGCGGAACCATAGATATGTTTTCCTCTGTTGACGAGCAGCGACTACTCGTCATAGATTATGATTCTTACTGTGCCATTCCT
>JAQBSW010004850.1:0-64129 GCA_029291075.1 Eudiplozoon nipponicum | reverse complement strand
TTAATAGATTCGGCCAAGCACCTTGGTATCTATTTTTCTAAATCGCTAGACTTCTCCAACATCTTCAATATACTACCTCCAAACTCTTCAAGTGGGCTCGTTTAATCTGCAAGAAGACTAATATTCCCATTCTCCAACTCACATTGTTCAATGTCTACGTTCTACCCCTAATATAACACGAACTTTATTGTCCTCTCACTTTAGCCTCCTCTTACGTGTGTCTTCCCTCACAGCCAGAATAACCAGGAACTCCTAATCTTGGCTAACCTTTTTCCGCTATGGTTTACCAGTCACTTACGAGTCATTTCTTTTGTTCATTAGAGCACAACTAGCATATCACTGTCCTATTTTGCTCACCCAAGTCACCACTATGCTACACGCCATAGCAACTCTTCAATCCAATCCAACCACACTCCTATTATATTTAATAAAATCTATTTTTTCCCAAAGCCACAAACGTATTCAATGCTCTTCCCGCGGAAATAAGGCTCCTACCTTAGCACAAGTTTAAAAAGGCGTCTCACAATCACTTCTTTAATAAATTCCAATGCGAGACGTCTTACTTGAAGCGAAACTGGTTCCTTATTAATCCATGGAATTTCTTTTTATCCCTAGACTATTATCCAGTTTTGAAACGTGAAGTCTCTTCTGGCCAACCTCTTCTTTCAACTATTTGCCTCTGATTCTCAAATTCAATTAAGAACTCACCGATAACATTTTTATTCTCATTTTTATTCTACCGCATCAAAATATTAATTGCTGTGACAAAATTTTCTCTTCTAAATCTCTTCTTTTTGTTTCAGCAAATAATCGGAAACTCGAAAAGACTACTGGACCATCCATTGGACACTGGTACCCCCACGCTTTCCATCAGCTGTAACCTCGTTTAACTGAAGTCAATGATCCCTGCACGCGACACTGATGTGTGGAATTTCTTCTAACTGAGAATCAAATTCGTCTGTTCGACACCTGCAAATCCCGCATTGATACTCGAACTCTTCACGATCTGTAATCTGGTCGATCCTTCCTAGTCCAAAGGGATCTCCTTTCTATCAGAACCAACTATCACGAAGTTGATGAAAGGACTTCTCTTTCTCAACTCCCTCTTCTCTTATGGTTATATACTTTGCTATTCACAAATAAATTCAACTTTACTTTGATTTGTACCTCATCATTTCAACTGTTGGGCCTGTTGGCCTTTGTTGCCAAATAAATTTATTATTGTTACTATTATTATTATTATTATTATTATTATTATTATTATTATTATTATTATTACTATTATTACTATTATTATTATTATTATTATATATTATTATTATTATTATTATTATTATTATTATTATTATTATTATTATTATTATTAAATAAGCGCGATGCAATTACCACGCAACACATTTGGTTTCGCGCGCCACCCCTTATTGATTTCAATTTCTTTGCTGTATTGACTATCTACGCCAACTGCTCTACTTTAATTTATTACATTGTGTCACTAATTCGGCTACTTTGCAGTAACGCCAATCATCTTTTTGCTGCGCATCCAGTCATTCATAATCGGTATTGTATTAATCGGAATTTTACGTGCACCAGCCATTTCGGTATTGCCGCAGACCTTCAACAAGTCTAGTTCAGGCCTTCGAACAGAAACTTACACATCCTACTTATTCAATTCGACTTGTTGACTTGCATCTACTCAAAAGATAACCAGTCTACAAACAGGATATAAAGAAAGAACACCTAGAAAGAATTTCGGACATCCACACTTCGTTAATACTCAAAAAATTTCACAGCATTTGTCGATGAATATCACCCAGGCCCTATAAATGTCAACCAACAGTAGCTGCTCCCACCTGATCCTTATTTTGTCTTTTAGTAACGTTGCACGTCATTCCTGACGGAACGTTACAGTGGCGACCGCGCCAGGATCGGAAAGCAATGAAACTGTTCTAACTTGCTTTAAAACTTAAAACGTACGTATTTTTAATTATTTAAAAAAAGATTAAGTCTCTTTATACGTTTTTAATTTTACTCAATTTAATGTCCTTTAAGTTACTTCAAACGTGAATGCCCTGAAACTTAAGTTAGCTCTATATCCAATCTCACATCTGATGACATTAAGTTATTCTTTTTCAGATTTGACTAAAATCTTTGAAAGATACGTCATAGACAGAGTAAATGTTAATAAAACCACGGATCAACACCGTCCAAATCAGTGCAAATGATAATCGGGATCCCCTCAACCATTTAGTCGATATTCTATAAGAAATTCTTGATATCATCACCAAAATAATTTTTATACTTGTCGAAATTGCATGCACAGTCCAGTGAAATTTCCTAACGGATGCCAGCTAACTTCCTTGGCTGACTACAAATAACTTCAAAAAAATTTGTATATTCTTCACGCTCAAAGAAGATAATCAACTTCCAAACGCCTATTGCTGCAGTTTATGTTGATATCTTTCGTTCGAGTAGACTTTACCCCGAAGACAGTACAACCGATAATGTCATGCACAATGACCAGTCCACTTGCCTTTATGACCCGGCCAAACAACACAATGAGCTTTTGCATCTTCTAGATTTTAAAACTAGAGAGAAATTCATCGTAGACATATGTGCAGTAGTTTTTGCTTTCAAAAGTGATACCATAGCCGAGATGTCTTCAGGTGTTCTAATCAAAATAGCTACGTGTGAGTCCAATCCCATATATGGTTGCCGACATCGTTCAATTAACATAGATTTACGACGTAAATTTTCTCGTCAAAAATTCTTGCATTTTATAATAAGCGTTGTTTTCCAGTTTAAATATCGGCTAGCTTTTGATCTTGCAAATCAAAAGATCAATGACCCACACACTGGGCATTCATTGTCAGAAATATCGACATCTCTTGGAGAAGAAATGTCGTTGTTCGATCTTAGCAAATTAGAGCTAAGTGTCTCCAACACAACAAGTGTCTCTCATCACAATAGATCAATCAATCGTACGTATGAAAAAAATTTCCACTTAGTTAATCTGAAAGCTGCCCAAGAAGAGTTTAAAAGACTATTGGTAGAGGGCATCATCAGACCATCAAAGAATTAATGCGAATCACCCTTACACTTGGTCTGTAAATCGAACGATCATACAACGCTTATGGGGATTTTTGCAAGCTCAGTTACTTGGCCAATTACGATACATACACATCCCCAATAAAACAAATAGTTTGGAAAGCAAATGGTTTTCATTTATTGATCTCAGACAAGCCAGAATACATAGAAAAAACTGCAGTCATCCCCCTTTTGGACTTCTTATATACCTTTACATTTTTTTGGTTCATTGACCACATACTCCGTGATGACGCCGATTATTATATGTCATACCTTGATGGCAATAGTTTTTATTTCATACCTAGATTCTCATGCCAAGCATCTAAGAAACGTCTTATCACACTTGTTAAATCACGTACTCAAGATCAATTGTGAAAAATCGAAATTGCAACTACATCGTTTAATTTCCTGTGGCATTGTAATTTACCTCAAGGCATACAGGCATTGTCCTCTAAGGCAATTTCGATCAAGAACATTGCTTCACTCAAGACTTTGAAGGACTTATAGAAAATATTGGGAGTTCACAACTACTCTCGCAAGTTCCTCCTCCGTTATATCCGTAATATAGGCATATGTGGATTCGACAATTTCTTGGGCGACAGATGAGGAATTACACCACTATACCATCAACTCGTTAGCAAATGCCACAATGCTAGCACATCCAGATTTCCATTGAGCTTTTCTATTCACAACTGATGCTTCTAAATTTGCAATTGGGCCCACATTCGAAAAAGAGATAGACGGATTTTGGTAGTCTATTTGTTTTTACTCGCATACTCTACAAACAAAATAAATCAGATACGATATTTTCGATCGAGAACTCCTCGCCATCCATAATACAGTGCGCCATTTCATTATAATCAAGGGCAGCAGCAGATTTATTGTTTCTACAGGTCGTGCAACAGTAGGTAGCGTATTTTTAAATGCAACGTCAACCGCGCAAAGTTCCATGTCAGAGTAGAAAGACAGCTGTCATGTCCGAATGAATGACAATTCGACATTAGTCATGTAAAAGGCAAAATATAAATTATTACAGGCGCATTTTATAGGCCAAAAATTTCGCTACAGCCACCTTTGCCATTCTCAGACAACTAAATGACTCTCAATGAACCTACATTAACACCATACATTATACAAACAGAGTAGCGCTGTGACACTCAAATTCAAAGATCAGTAGCTCGTCATCCAACCAAGTTCGTTTGCCGACTCGGGGAATGTTTACCCATTGTATACTTCAAGGTTACGCAACCACGCAAGCTATTTCTGCTCACCAGCCATCAGAGAAATGTTTTTTACCCTATTTAATATATATTAACCCAAGTAGTAAGGCGATTATCAAACATATTACAGATCGTTTTTGGGGTCTTAGACTCAGTAAAAACGCTAAGCAATTGGTTTTTAAATGCTCTATATGCCAAAAGAATTAAATTACCCAGCACACTCTTTCTAATTTAGAACATATCCAAACAAGATCACGCCTAGACATCGTTTACATCGACATAATTTATCTGACTCAGGAGCAACATTTTATCTACTTTCTATTCATGATCGATATATTCACCCGATGGCCTGCGGCTTTACCTCTTGGCACAATTTTTGCAGATCAAGTTCTTAATTATTTTATCTCTAATTGAAGAGCACATTATGGTGATCTCAATAAGGATATTACTGATATAGGTACATTTTTCCATCAGATTGTTTCCAAAATTTATTTCCGTTCATGTAATGTACTTTTTGTCAGATTACTGCCAACCAACACCAATCTAACGGGATGGTGGGACGAACGCGTAGGAAATAAAAAGCAGCTTTAGCAACCTTGTCCATCAATGGTAACTGTGTCGAAGATTTATCTTAAGTACTCCCTGCCATGCGTTCTCGTATATGCAAATCTATCCGAATGTCTACTCTATATATTACATGTTTACTTATTTTGCACACCACTTGCACTAATATTTCACGTGACATGATCACATCATGTATCCACATGATGCTTTTTTTCATACTTAATTTTCTTGCGTGGTATAAGCAGCTGTACTTAGCTAACAAATGTGTAACAAACATGAAGAATTCTAGGGTATTACGTCATTTCTGCGGCAAAGTTTGAGTACATGTCATTTGTTTTTAACATTTAATTTTCATGTTTTTTCTTTATACAACATATAGCTATATTTTTTGGCCCACGCCTGAGCTCAAACTTGCTTATTTTGATATGACCAGCCATTTAGAACCAAGGCTTTGTGTAGCTACACTAAGCTGTCACCGGTTTATATCATATTATAGGCAATTATCATATATACTGCAACTTTATCAGCTACGTTGTTTACATTCACTAACGAATATCACGGACAACAGCATCGAGCATACACTAGTTCCTTTGGTCGTATCGAACTCTATTTAACAGCGATTAAGCTTGGCATCTTCAGTTGCAATACACTTTACAAATTTCACGCTTCAGCTCTAAAAGCATATCATCATTCCTCTATTTTCCTTCACGCGGTATGACCGGCCACTACTGCTAAAAATTTGTGAAACACTAATCAGTGGTTATTTGGCATCATATCAGTGTTAGAGCAATTAACGAGTATGATACAGCACATCACGATATCATTTTGGTTAACTTATGAGCAGAATATTAATCAGTTTCTTGCCTGGGTACGAAATCTGCTCTACAGTGTTAATCAAGTTTGGCCAGGATGATATTTTATCATTTTGTTTTTCGATTTCACATAGAGGAAAGTGATGTAATAGCTCAAATTAATTCGGTGAAATCTAGTCAAAAAATATTTAATTTAATACACTGCACCAATAAGAACGAGCAACATTCAGTTAATCAATTTCATACGAATTCGTGTCTATATAAGAGCGATACAATTATCACGCAACACTTTCTGCTCTGCTCGCTATTTGTGTTTGCTTTCATCTTCTTCGCTGTACTGACTATCTTCGCCGTCTGCTCTACTTGCGTTTACAACGCTGTCACTAATTCGGTTAATCTTCAGTCACACCAATCTTCTTGTTGCTCGATATGTAATAGATATTATATTACTCGAATTTCTACGTGTGCTAGTCATCTCTGTGTTTCCGAAGACCATCAACAAGTCTAGTCAAGGCTTTCAAACATCAAGTACCACATCTTACTTCCTCAATTCTACTTGTTGACGTGCATCTACTCAAACGATCACCATCCCACGAACATAACATTTATACCGACACGCAACGTATAGGATGTATAATTCGTTGAAGATGATGGTTCTAAATAAAACTATTGTCAATACCTTTTAATGTTGTTGAAACACTGGTGGACTTATTCGAAGTTCCCGTTACCACAATTTCACAAGAGAGCCCCGCATGGATGCACATTCACATGTGCTGACACTGACGAGACAGACTGGATGAGGCTCTTTCAATAACTTTTTTCGATTCATTATACAGCTGCAACTTTCTGTTGTCCCACCCATTGACATCGCTCGTATAACAAAGCTGGCCTTATTGAAACATGGTTAAACTCTCGTTTTATATGGGCCCGGCTCAGAAATCACATCTCGTAATAATTGATATTTATTTGACATTTATGGTCATCTAGCTGAACAATTGAAAAGGTCTAGGTATAAATCAAAAGCAGGATTATAAATGATTATAAATGTTGTCCTTTCATCCATAGTTCCACGTCAAAAAGACAGTATAATTTCTGCTAGTCCCGAATAATTACCAGATATACTACGATTTCGAAAGAAACGGGTTATGCTTCCAGCCAGTGTTATCCGTGAGGATTTTATTAAAGTAATTCATATTAACGGCCTTGTGTATTAGTGTTATTATCTCTGCGTGTGTTATGCTGAAGACGCTTGTGGCCTAGAAAAAACTTTAATTAAGATGTTATGAGTATGGTTGCATTGAATAAAGGAATTATAATTACTCGTAATATATGAGTGGCGAAAGTGAGAAAATTTCGACAACGGAAGATTCGTTGAAAATGTTTCTACAAATGAGATTACTCTCTTGAAATGAATAAACACTAAGTGTAGGAGATCGTAATGGAGGAGATTCTCTCGGTAGTTAAAATTCAGAGTAAACATGTTTGAGAAAGCGAGAGGCAATCTGGTCCAATGCAAATTTAATTATTGCAAATTTAAGAACCAAACTTCTAAATAAATTTTATTGAGTTACGAGACAAAAATTTCAAGAAGATCATACTAATGTGGACAGAGCGAGAACAATAAAAGTGATTTATTTATGAACTGTTAATAATGGAAAAATTTAATGGTAAAATAGCTATATTACAAGAGCTATGCTAAAAAAATATCACTAAAATTAATGGTGCACACTCCAGCACTACATTTTTATTATATAATAACCAATTATTTCCAATAAATGTTTAAAATGAAATTAGTTTCACTGTATAGGCCATACATTATTTTGAAAATGAGAGAGTGTGATTTAAAGTGGAATGGAATAAATATTAGTAACCATGTTGTATGAATAGGTATCTTTGTAAATTGACGGTGCATACTCAGTCTTAACATATTGTAGATAGACAGGAAGCAGGACCAGAGTAATTGTACGCCCATTGCTAGAAGTAATGTATAATGCTTTGTTGATTTGTCCAGCTGATGTGGCGATTTCATAGCAATCTATGCCGGTGCCATAGGAGACAAGATCTCTAACACTCGATTCTTCTTAAAGAACTTTAAACAGCTAAACATATATTGTGTTCCATTTAATTTATCAAGTTATCTCTAAATAACATTAAAATAAGAAATGATTTTAGTCGATTAAATAAATAACTTGATTCGGATTTGCAGCCTTGCAGAAGCCAGACTTAAATAAAATGAGACGACTTACAAATAATTCACTTTTATTCATGTGGTTAAAAGTTCGTGATCAAAATTGGAGAGAAAATGGACAGTAGCAAATGTACTGTGGGAGAGATAACCTGCTCTGGGTTGGGCTACGTCTAATGTACATGTTTTTGACTATAGCAACTCAGAGTACAACAACGGGAGGCTCCTAGTGCTCGTGTGTCTACTAGCAATATCAGAGAAGTCCACCAGGCCACTAAATTCTAATTGATACAATTACAATTGCCCTATTGAGGGCCACCATTTTGAACTGGTCATAGGAAACATATGTGGCGTGAATATTTTAGTTAGATGTATATCCCTTACAACACACATACATATTGTCACGTTAAATTGGACGACCACAAACTAGCTAAACGTTGTCTGTGTATTACCCTTACTTATTAACTTAGTATTTAGTTAATATGAGATGTCCTATTAAATGAATTTGGAATCTTTGTCCTTTATTGGTTTCTTTCTACAAATTCATGAAAAAGTCGAGCAATCATTTGTTATTCTTTAATATTGTAAGTTAGAACGTTTTTTAATTTGTTTTTGGGCTTTATGTTTAGTCAGTATTTTATTTTGCAGAGTATAGGTAATTTTGTTGAAATTTCAATGCTATCTATGTGACCGGTAAGCGTTGAATAAACCAATTAAGTTCTAATATGTTTATTTTAATGCACGTATTTCTATTTTCGATGTGCTTTTTTCGTCATTATGCGAACGGTTGTCCAACTCTTCACGAACCTTTTTCCTCAGTATTTCTTGACACGAGGCGTACTTTCCTTATCTAGTCTGTTTATGCGCACCTCTGTATAAATTTCGCCTTCAGTGAGTTTCTATATTTGAGCCGCTCATTTAATATAAAGCCCTATTGTATTTTACATAAAATGCTTTATTTTTATTTTTTCCATTCATTGGTCCACTGAAACAAAATGGCCAAATATTCCGGGCTAGCAGTATGCGTAGTAATTAGGATGTTATTTTTACATTATATTGCAGATGAACTAGGACTAGAGTACAACGCTGTTTTTATATAAAACGTTTTCTTCTTGATGTTAAATTTTTGTATAATTTTGTCGTTTCATATCATGACCAAGAAATGAGATGAAGTTTTATCGACTAGTGAGAACTCTCAGTAGCCTTAGGCCATATGGCAAATTACTTTTCGGTATCCATATTCATTTCAATTATGAGCAGATTTGTCGTTATGTCATAGCCCAAGCATAGGTCAAGTTTAATTGAAACATCAGCTGAAGAATATTGAAGAGCATTACATTTACATGAACCTCGCAATAAAATGACATGGCTTATACAGAAAGCATACGATTGCTTTAATCCTCTAAACTGAAAAGCTTCAATATTAAATAATAGACTATGCATCGTCAACTTTTCTGGAGATATTTTCACACCTCCTGGTAACTACCTCTACTGTTACTGTAAAAGATGAGCCAACAATGCTTCACACGATTTTGGCTTCCACTCATTTTTCAAGTGCGATATAACCGAATATTAATACTTAATTATATGCTGAACATTAATGATTATTTATTTGTGTCATATAAAAATAAGTGATTGTGTGTAAGTCAGCCATTTTAAGGAAATTTCTCTAATCAATAAACATGTTAATTCATCAGGTTTCTAATCAGTACTAACTGTGTCGAAAATAAATTAACAGATCTTCCAAAGTTAATTTTATTTTCATTATATAAAGAAACGTGACGTGACATTAAAATTTCATTATCACGCCATCTTCTAATTGATTTCAAATATTGATTTGTATTAAGCGGTTTACGATTGGCTGCTTTGCGAAATACAAGCCTTTATAATGCGAAAAGATCTGTAAGTAAGTCAGTAGCCTCTGCTTGATTTTTCGAGTTTAATTAGAATATATATATAATATATATATATAAAAATCAACTTTTCGTAAAACCATCCCGTCCAACCGTTTGTATAGAATATATATTACATGACTGTTCAACCTAGGTATACAGACATTCCAGGAGACAATTAATTTTGTGCTAAACTTATGAGAATGAATTATTGTAGTATTGAGTGTTGTTACGATAACATTATTCATGCATAACTGCTATAGATAGTTGTTGAGATCCATATATTGATTTTTAATTTTAACAGAAATATTTGTTATTGTTTAAATAACTCAATCTGTCATTCAAACGGTTTGGATAGAGTAGTGCAAAGTTTAGAGAAATCTGTGAATTAAACTTAATCAAATTTGTGCTTCATTTTATCATTGACAAATAATATAACAAAACTATTAATAGTTCTATTATTTTATAGAACATTGTTTAACAATGAAAACCAAAAAAAATATTATAAGTACTTTTCTGTTTTAAGCTATATACATTTGAATTATATGATAAAATATAAAAATAAGCGCCTGTAAGTGGATACGACATTTATGCGAACAGTATGAATATGAATATATTTTAGTTATCAACGAAAGCACGGATGGTGATAACATTTCTTAATACCAAGTTTGGACGCTTAATATAATCACAAATCCTATTTTATCCAACCAGCCGTGAAGAATGACTTTCATATTATTATTAAATCTTTTCCAGATTTCAAACTGGGAATTTAATTTATGCGTTATGCACAATCGTATTATTTAAACTTTGATTATACATTTAGTAGGAATCTATGCCGTGATTTTACTTCAGCAAATACTTGTAGCTCTGGTTTGCTGCTGCGATACCACTTTTGTTCATTCTAAAGAGATAAGTGATAACTGTGCCACATCAATGATCGATATAGGTATCTTGCATTTTTGTTAATGATCACCAATACTCAATGTTGAATTCGTTTGACGTTGCTTCTTTTATTTCTAAATACTTTTTGAAGCAGTTTAAAATGTGTAGTTGGCAAAGTGCTACGTATCAGAATAGTTGATTTAAAACTATTGGCCCTTTCCCGTTTCAGGTAAGTTGTAAAACATAAAAATTCGACATCTGATTACTTAGACATAGCTTATTCATAACGGATCGTCCATTTAAATTAATATGCATTATACGTACTCAAATCAGGATTTCGTCCATAATATATCATTTGCGCATTACTAAATATTGTTCACGTAAATGTCAATATTTAACTTTATTTAATTTTTACAGATCCTTTAAGAAACGTCCTTAATCATGTTTCTTTTGTTTTTTTATTATGTAACGCGCGGCTCTGCGTTACAACCCAACAAAGCTCAATTTTGAGAAATATAGTTCACTTTAAGGTCACATATGGTAATTCTGGTTTTCCACAATATTTCTCTTAACTGTGATTTTAGCAATAAATTTGTGTTAGTTTCAAGCAGTTTTAATTGAGATTTATTGAACTACAAATTTAATTGTAGTTAATAGGATTTTGTTTATTAATAAAACACACCCGCGCTTAATACGCCGGTAGCATACAGTGGATTTTTGTTTGATAGCGCTCAAAACCTGGATTTATATTTTGTATGCTCTTCATTAATTATCAGTGATTCTAAACTATAATCCTTAGACATTCTGGATTTATATTTTGTATGCTCACCATTAGTTATCAGTGAATCTATACTATACACCTAAGACATTCTGGATTTATATTTTGTGCGTTTTTCTTTAATTATCAGTGAATCTAAACAATACTCCTAAGACATTCTGGATTTATATTTTGTATGCTCACCATTAGTTATCAGTGAATCTAAACTATACTCCTAAGACATTCTGCATTTAGATATTTTGAATAATTTCTTGTTTACACAAAGTGTCAATTTTGCCGAGATGTTCTGGATTTATATTTTGTGTTTATCGTGACTGCTTTTATACGATTTTGATCTTTGCTTTGCAACATTGTTTTAAATAAAAGAATGATACTTCGACTTCGCTTACTCACATCACCCTTCGAATAAAGGCCAGGGACTGATCATGAACACGGATTTTAACAACAGCTACCAGGTAGATGTAGGAATGGTAAAGCCTCAATAAATAGACAGCTAGCCTGCAGAGCCTCTTACATTAACTACACAACCTCCTACATAAATGGTGCCCCGTTTCGTCGAACTCACAGCTAATAAAGAGTTAATCAGCATCTAGCCTATGAGAATATCAATCAGGCGCTAGTCCTTCCACTAGCCCAAGCACTTCGGATGAATGCCACGCAAAAGTGAATTCAGTAAATCAGGGAAAACACACAAGAAAACATATCATGAACCACAAATCACAGCGAACCACCCACCCGAAATCACAATTCTCGAAGATAGCCACACGATGACGGGTGAGGACGATGTAACACTGCCATCTATACTCGAAAGCACACACACACAATATGACGTCCAGCTCAGGAAATGCAGGAAGCCCGGTGGTGAGCCCAGCAACATGACGCACCATCACATAGATTCAGTACAAGATATGCCAATTCAATCCATACAAACTTGAGGAGTTGATCGACGATGTTACTTTATTGGCCTAGGTGTCCAATATAACAGACGAGGGCTCAATATTTTTGAGAGCTTAGGAGACAATCTCAATGTCTTTCAGACGCGGACTAAAAGATATCCCGAGGGAACATGTTCGCAGCCATGGCAGAGCCTGCAACGCGCCGTTAAGCAGCGCCTGACACCAGATCGAGAAGACAGGCTTACAGAATTTATGAGCTATATGTCCCTAGGTATCCGCACGCCTTCCGAGTTATTTACGGAGATGGAGCAGAAAACCTCTGAATTAAACCTATCCAAGAAAATCTTAATGCGACTATTCATTCAGAAGCTTCATCCGGCACTCCAAGAGATGGCCATGTTTTTGCGCGAATCCGTCGAATTGCAAGACAACGTAATGCCGGCACGGCTAGACAAGTGATGGAAGAAACACCAATGCAACTTACCTGCCTCAGAGACAGGTTGCCTCACTTCAGGACTGTCTGAGCCTCAATCCACATCATCATCAATCTAAACTAATGTCACCAATGAGTGCCTCACCAGCCTGCTCGTGAGCCTCAGAGTCAGGCCAGATTCGGCCTCGGTTGATTCCGTCCACTATAGATGCGACCAGAGCAGGCGTGACCAGTGTCGATCACCGTCCCGAAACAGCACCATGAGGTCGACGTCCAGAGGCCGGGCCACAGTTCCACAGCTACCGGCGGAATGATGTCCGAATCACCACAGCTATAGCCACTCCACGCGCAATTGCCTAAGAAATGGCTGCACATTCCCGCGCACAGACGCGACGTTCAAATGGGCGCAATCACCTTCGACAACTCAGGATGACCCGCCCATGGAGGGTTCGGAAGTCTAATGGTGTCAGCCTCCTCTGCGGCAGTAGAGGCTGATCACTCCAAAATTGTTGGCTGCCTGACGTCTGATGGCTTGAAGCACGTTGCTTTCGCGGTATAGCGCAATCTATTTGTTGTCTTTACAGCAACGGTTCCAGTCAAGTCATGCTTCAAATTGAAAAATGCCAGCAGCCAGTCCATCGTCAGTTGCCACTATCAACATCTTTCCTCATCCGTGACGCAAAATCTGGCAAATTATTTCTCATAAACACTGGATTAGATATAAGCTTACTCCGCCACAATTATTTCTAACCCACCCACTCAGTCAACACCAGCAGTCTGACTTGCGCCAATAGCTCCAACATAGCGACTTTTGGCGTACGAATACACTCAATCTCATTCTCCAACTCAAAACGATGTTTCAAGTATCCATTCATCATTGCCAACACGACAAGAAACATCATTCGACATAACTTTCTCGAACATTTCGACCTCACTATACGTCCAAAAACTCAAGATATACGCACTCTCGACAACTAGTTTCTATCATCAGCGCTAAAACATACGACTCACGCCAAAGCAGCCTCATCTATACAACTAATTCCTCCAGTTCCTCATGTACTACAACTGGACGATGTTCTAAATCGATGTGAAGAGATTTTCAAACCTATCTACCTTATGCCCGATCTCAAGAGGAAGCGTGCCATCACAGCTCATCGTATCATCTTATCCAAACCGCTTTCTCATCCTCCCAGAGCACGTCCATTGGCACCACGCAAGCATAAGGCCGCCGAGCAAGAATTCGCTATGCTACGTCAACAAGGCATCTGTGCACAATCCAGCTCATCATTTGCGTCGCCTGTGGTAGTGGTAACACAGAGTGAACCCGAAACATTCAGAGTGTGCGGGAATTACCGTATTCTCAATTCTTGCACACAGTCGGATTCGTACATTCTGCCGAATTCAGCTGACCTACTCAGATCTGCTATCGGTCATGCTGTGTACTCAAAACTCAACCTAGTGAAAGCCTACTATCTAGTACCGATGGACAAAGACTCCGTATTCTATACTGAAATCAGATTCACCGGAGGTGACACATACGAATATCATTATATGCCTTTCGGTCTAAGAATTCATCTCAAACATTTAAATGCGTTAAGGACGAAATACTTGATGGTCTACTATTTGTGGTTCTTTACTTAGACGACTTTCTGGTATTCCCTAACTCAATGTCCGAACATATGCAGCATACTAAAATTCTACTGGCACTTTTAGCACACTATGGCCTCCGGCTTTATGACAAGAAATGTGTCTTTGCACAAACATCAATTGAATTCCTCGGTCATCAAATTTCCAGTAAAGGCATGACACCACTACCTGCTAATGTTCGTGCAATTCAAGATCTACAGCCTCCAACCACCGTTCGAGCGTTACGACGATTCTTGGGCAAAATGAATTACTACTCTTGATTCGTACCTTGCCTTGCCGAGATTCTGGCACCTCTTCACAAATATCTCGGGCCAGAAAGCTGTTTTGTCAAGAAATCACAACTGATTCAGCTTAACGTGGACGACATGCAGGCTTACGAGGATGCCAAAAGGGCTTTATGTAAAGCGACCATGCTACATTCACCTGATTGGTCTCAACCTTTTGAATTGATCACAGACGCATCCGACGTTGCCACTGGCGCATTATTTCAACAGTCCGTCAATGGATTTATACCGACCTATAGCGTTCTTTTCGCAAAAACTACCACCTCGCGAGACGCGATATGATACATTAGGAAAAGAGTTACTCGCAATCTATCGGTCGATCTTACACTTCCACACCTATCTTGATGGCCGAAAGTTTAAGATCTACACCGACCACCTTCCTCTACTCCCGGTGCTCAGAGGAAAGAAAGAGTATTTATACTCACGACGTGTGAACTCGCAACTTACACTAATACGCGAGTATAAATATAAAGTCACTCACGTCAAGGGGTCATAAAACGTAGTTGCAGACTACCAGAGATGTCCTGCACAACTCTGTGTCTCGATCCTTTGTCCTTCAACTATAAGTACCCAGGATTTGCAAGCGGCAAAGCAAAATGACCCGCTGTTCATCGATATTGACCTACAATGCGGCGAAGAGACGATTATCTCACCTCCAGATAGTTTTGCTTACCACGAGCTGACGCCGGATATCTCACTAGCATCAGAGCTAACTGACACCGTTACGCCGCCGCGAGATATAGAGCAACCAGAGTCAGTTTCGACAGAGCCAACATCAGTGTTTACTCGTTACGGCAGAGCCATAACACCTACTGTAAGATAATCCCCTTCATTATGTACTAATTTTCATCTTTGGGGGGGTGTATGTAACGCGCGGCTCCGCGTTACAACCCAACAAAGCTCAATTTTGACAAATATAGTGCTCTTTAAGGTCAAATATGCTAATTCTGGTTTTACACAATATTTATCTTAACTGTGATTTTAGCAACAATCTCTGTTAGTTTCAAACAGTTTTGATTGAGATTTCTTGAACTGCAAATTTAATTTTAATTAATAGGGCTTTCTTTAATAATAAAACACACCCGCGCGCAATACGCTGGTAGCATACAGTGGATTATTGTGTGATAACGATCAAAACCTGGATTTATATTTTGTGTGCTTTTAATTAGTTATCAGTGAATCTAATCTATACTTCCAAGACATTCTTGATTTATATTTTGTATTCTCTTCATTAATTATCTGTGAATCTAAACTATTTTCCTAAGACATTCTGGATTTATATTTTGTATGCTCTCCATTAGTTATCAGTAAATCTAAATTATACTCGTAAGACATTCTGGATTTATATTTTGTATGCTCACCATTAGTTATCAGTGAATCTAAACTATACTCCTAAGACATTCTGCATTTAGATATTTTAAATACTTTCTTGTTTACACAAAGTATCAAATTTGCCGAGATGTTCTGGATTTATATTTTGTGTTTATTGTGACTACTTTTATACGATTTTGATCTTTTCTTTGCAAAATTGTGTTTAATAAAAGAACGATACTTCAACTTTGCCTTTTCACATCACCCTTCGGAAAAAGTTCAGGGACTAATCATGAACACGGTCTTAACAACAGCTACCAGGTAGATGTAGGAATGGTATAGCATCACTAAATAGACAGCTAGCTCTCAGAACCTCTTACATTAACTACAAAACCTCCTACAATTATACAAACCTGTAATTATGCTGATTTTAAATATTTTATTATCAAGGTATGACCAAATATTATTATTTATTTATTTGATCGATGGATTTATTGTCCCGAACAATAATACAATGACCATACACACGAGCAGAGATAACATAGTTTACGAAAACAACTGGTTTTACCAGCGAATATTGCTGTTAGCTGTTTTAACGCTATAAACAAATCCGCTGAACCGTAAAATAACACATAGAACTTCAGGCGCATTTATTGTCGGTGCTGCAGTGATCAAAACCATCCAACTGTCAAAACCAATAATTTTTCTGTACCTTCGTTTGAGCATGGCTGCTTAATGGCTGGATACATGAATTGCACGTACTATTTTACCAGCATACAATCAACTGCAAGAAGGTTACATTTTTACATTTTATCCATGAATGGAGAAAAATATCTAACTTGATCTTCTAGGCCAAGTTCCTGACTGTCGAAATGTTAAGCAACCTCACACAGACATATTTAATTCACTTCTGCGAAACTATGACATCAGTATGAAAAATCGCTCTTCCGTGCAACTGAGACTTGCTTGTCATCAAGCCGACTTTGCAGTAGATCTAGCAGACGTTTCTTCTCAACTCGGCGTCCTAAAGTGGCTACTTTTGTCTTTTGGTCTCGTAATAACCGTAAACAAGAACACGGCTTTCGGAAACTATAAGAAAACATGATGAAAGTGTAATCCATGGTAATTTTCGCAATAAGCACAAAGTAGCTTACTGCCTAATGACTTAAACGAGCAAGAATATATACTTTAAAAGGAACTCCGATCCAAGACAAGTATGACTAAAATACTAGAAAGTTTGGTCTTAAGTAGAGCCACGCTGAAATTAATTAAATTCCAATCTTTTCATAAATTGAAGACATCAAAATATGCTACCATTGAGATGGCCATTTAAGATATTCAACATTTATTTTATTCTTGCTAAAATTACATGCATTGTTTGGATAATTTGCAAAGCATGAACCGATTTCGTTTTATGACTCACAATAAACCATAACGTAAATAATGTGAATACGTTGTCCGCATTAATTAAATTTGCTCTAGTACGAAAAATTTTTATGACAGGTTAGTCAACGGATAAATCTCTCTGAGTGATCAACTGATCTGCATACTTATCAGGAAAAATAACTTAGAGGTTTCTTACATCTTCTAGATTCAAAATGGAATATGAATTTATTGTAGACAAATGTGAAACTTATTCATTTCTTAATAGAGATCCCGATGCTGAGACGTCATTAGATATATTACTTGGAAGAGCCACGACTGAGTCTATTCACATTTACAGTTTTCAGCGCCAAAATCTTAAAATAAACCGACGATGTGAATATTTTCATAATTTCATTACATTTTATCCGATCTGTGTTTTGACCAACACAGAATGAATTAGTTTTTTTTGTTTTTAGAAGCTATTTTGGCGGCCTATGGTAGCCACCTTATTCAGTTTCAAATAAAAACAAATGAAGTTACCGTGATCTTTTCTCTAGCCATATCACTTATACTTCAGCCTGACCTTTCACTAGATAGTTGACTTTCACGGGTGTGTATATACATAACTGTTCTATCCATCCAACATTTACTTGTGTTAGAATAATTGATTTGTACTCACAACGTTTAATGACATAATTGATGTCGATCTCACATTTTTGGTTAGGGAAAGCGCAACAAATCGGATACACTCATCATAACTTCATGTCATAGTAATTGATAAAATTATAACTTATACGAGACATGCACGTATGAAATTTCACTGAAACCAATCACGTTGGCCTATTTTAATGAAGGTTGCTGGTTTTGCGATTTATGTAAGAGGCTTTTGGTGGGTAGCTGTTTATTTAGCGATGCTATGCTATTCCTACATATGCCTGGTAGCTGACGTCGGAAGAAATTAGTTTCGTGAGCCGTGTTTATGATTAGTCTCAGACTTCTTTCCAATGGGTGATGTGAGAAGGCTAAGTTGAATTATCATACGTACATTATAAACAATGTTGCAAAGTAAATTAAATTCATTGTTAGTCAAAATTGACTTTGCTCTGGACAATAACAAAATAATATATTGTTAACTCAAAGTTAATATCTAGGCCCACTAGCAAAGTCATAATAAACACAATAAATAAATCCAGAATGTCTTAGTTTCTGTTCATAGATAAACGATTAAAAACAAACAAAATATAAATCCTGGCTTTGAGCGTTAAATCACATAAATCCGCTGCATGTTACCGGCGTATTACACGCGGGCGTGTATTATTATTAAACAATATCCTATTTATTACAAATAAAATTGCAGTTCAAGAAATCCAAATTAAAACTGCTTGAAACAAATCAGAGTTTGTTTATAAAATTACAGTTAATTGTATGATTGTCTAAAAGCAGAATTCGTATATGTGACCCTTCGGAAAACCGGATCTCATGAAATTGGAGTTCGTTGGGTTGTAACGCGGAGCCGCGCGTTACATACACGACAATACAAATTAGTACACAGTGAAAGAGGCTTATCATACGGGAGGAGTTATGGCTCTGCTGTAACGAGTAAACACTGACGTTGACTCTGCTGACACTGAATCTGGTTCCTGTATATCTCGTGGCGGCGTGACGGCGTGAGATGGCTCTGTTGCTGGTGTGATGTCGGGCGTCAGCTGGTGGTCAGCGAAAGTGTCTGAAGGTGAAATCCTCGCCTCTTCGCCGCATGAAAGGTCAATATCGATGAACAGCGGGTCATTTTGCTGTGCAGCTTGCAATTTTTGAGTGCGTACAGGTGAAGGAAACAGGATGCGGAAGTAGCTTCGATAAGATGATGCGGTGAGCTGTGAGGGCATGCTTACTCTTGATGTCGGTTTGAAAATCTCTTCATATCGCTTTAGAACATCGTCCCGTTGTGGTACATGAGGAACTGGAGGAATAATCTGAATAGATGAGACAACTTTGACGCGAGTCGTGTGTTTGAACGATGATGATAGCAACTGATTTTCAGCAGTGCGTATCTCTTGCGTTTTTGGACGTATATTGAAATGTTCAAGGAAGTCACGTCCAATGATGTTTCTTGTCGTGTTGGCAATGATGAAAGGATACTTGGAACATCGTTTTGAGTTGGAGAACGAGATTGTTAGTTCTCAAACCCCAAACGTCGCTATGCTGGAGCCATTGGCGAAGGTAAGATTGCTGGCGGTGACTGGGTGGGTGGGTTTAAAATAATTGTGGCAGAGTTAGCTGACCAGTGTCTATGAGGAATAATTCACCAGAATTGGACTCACGGATGAGAAAAGATGTTGATACTGGCAAATGACGATGAGGTTGGTTGCAGGGCTTTGGGCGTTTGAAGCATGACTTGACTGAAGCCGTCACTGTAAAGATAATAGTTTGAAAGCGCGCTATCACGAAAGCAACGTGCTTCGAGCCAGAAGACGTTGGGCGGCCAAGAATTTTGGGGTGTTCAGCCTCTACGGCCGCGAAGCAGGCTGACCCCGAATGTTTTCCTAACCCTCCGCGGGGAAATTGTACTGGGTTGTTGAAGGTGACCGCGCCCATCTGAACGTCGCGTCTGTGCGCGGGAATCTGCAGCCATTTCTGAGGCAATAGCGCGAGGAGTGGCCATAGCTGCGGTGATTCGGAAGCTCTGGAACTGTGGCAAGGCCTCTGGATGTCGATATCTTTGCGCTGTTTCGTGACGGTGGTCGACGCTGGCCACGCCTGCTCTGATCGCGTCTGTAGTCAACGGCATTGACCGAGGCCGAATCTGGCCTGACAAAGAGGCTCTCGAGCAGGCTGATGAAACGCTCATTGTTGACATTAGTTTGGGCTGACGATGATGGATATTGAGGCATGGACAGGCGTGATGTGATGCAACCTGGCTCCGAGGCAGGTGAGCTGCAGTGGTGTTTCTTCCACCACTTGTCGAGACGTGCCGGCAGTACGTCGTCTTGCACTTCGACGGATTCGCGCAGAAACCTAACCATCTCTTGGAGTGCCGGAGGAAGCTTTTGAATGAAATGTCGCTTTAAGATTTAACTGGGTAGCCTGAAATCAGAGGCTTTCAGCTCCATCTCCCTAAATAGTTCCGAAGACGTGTGGCTTCCTAGGGACATATGGCTCATCAATTCTGTAAGCCTGACTTCTCGATCTGGTGTCAGGCGCTGCTTGACGGCGCGTTTCAGACTCTGCTATGGCTACGAACATGTGCCCTCAGTGTATTGATGTAGAATGTCATTGAGTCCGCGTCTGAAAGAAATTGGAATGGTTTCCCAAGCCCTCAAAAAGATGTGACCCACTTCTCTATATTGGATACCTTGGTCAATAAAGTAACATCTTGATCCACTGGTCAAGGTAATTTGGATCGAATCGGCATATCTTTACTGGGTCAATGTGGTTGTGCGACTTGTTGCTGAGCCCGTCACTGGGCATCCTGCATTTCCTGAGCTGGAAGTCATCTTGTGTGTTTGCGCGCTGTCGAGTAAAGATGACAGTGTTACATCGTCGTCATTCGTCATCGTGAAGTTGTCTTCGAGAATTGTGATCTCGAGAGAGTGGCTCGCTGTATTTTGTGGCTCAGGATTTGTTTTCTGGTGTGATTTGCCCGGTTTACTGGATTCACTCTTCCGTGGCATTCATCCGAAGTGCTTGGGTTAGCAAAAGGACTAGCGCTTGCTTGATATTCTCATTGATTTAGTTGCTGATTAATTATTTATTGGCTGTGAGCTCAACGAGACGGGTTAACATTTATGTAGGTGGTATTGCTGGTGCTGCGATTTATGTAAGATTTACTGCGGGGTAGCTGTTTATTTAGGGATGAAATGCCATTACTACATATGCCCGGTAGCTGAAGTAGGAAGAAATTAGTTTCGTGGGCTGTGCTTATGATTAGTCTCAGACTTCTTTCCAGTGGGGGATGTAAGAAGGTTAAGATTTGAAATAAAATAAGTAATAATTAGTCATGAATATTTTGAAAATTATTTAACGAAAATATAAGCAATATAGGGAAAGTAAATAGAAACAATTTAACTAGCGCAAAAGCACAACTCCTTTAAGTAATTTAACTAGCGTTCGACTCACTAAGAGATTTAAAATAAGCAAACAGTTCACTCATCATCATAAGTTTTAAAACCAATTTAATAAAACAAGTGCGTTTTTCCTCTAGCTATATCATTTATACTTCAGATTGACCTTTGATTAGATAGTTGCGTGTCACACGTATGTGTATAACTATAACTGTTATGTTAATCTACATAATTAAATCTATTAACAATAAATCTTAAAAGGCATCAAGTTGAACTACTTAACCGTGGTTTAATCATGAGGTCATTACAGAGGTTGTAACAATGCATTTTTTTCTGATTAGAATAAATTGAAATTTGCTTTGAAGTTTGCCTTGAAGTTGCCTCGATGGTTGAATAATAAAAGAGGATAAACTTAAGCCCAAATATGGAAATGAGTTAATATCGAATATTATTATAAATCTAAACACGGATGAAGTAGGAGCTATAGTTCTGAGAAAGCAGTACAAATATGATATTAAAATTGGATTTTGCACATGGTAAAAGATTCATACAAAGAGATACATTTGTACCAAGATTGTATAGTTTGGTTAAAGTGCATAAGCCGGATAACTAATTAAGAATTATTTTCAATGCCAAGCACTCAAAAAAATAACAAAATTTTAAAGTTTTTGTGTCGTAGAATAAGCAAATATTCCTATTTCTTAGACCAAATATTGATGAACTCAAAAATATTGGTTCTTAATCATTCAACAATTATAGGTGTTTCAGTGGGACAACATTTTTCGTTCCTAATAGCAAACAGCTTTATGCATTTTGGAAAATTACTAATTGCTCTTGAATAACATATTATTTATCTGGAAACATGGTGATGACGAAATGGTAAATATCCTAAATTTAAGCATGGTGCATGTAATATGCATCATCGCACTTGCTTGTTAATTTTGTCCGGTGCATTACTCGTAATTGCTGTCGGGCTCTCTACTTGACTGTTGGCTAACAAACTTCTGGCCTTGCGTTTATCACGCTGGATCACCTAGTCACTTTGGTTTCAGTCACGCCATTGATTATCTACTAATCGGACTTCTAAGTGTGCCAGCCACCACGGTGTTGCCGCAGATCTTCAACAAGAAAATTCTGAGCCTGCACACAGAAACTCACCTCTCCGGTTTCGAAAACTCTACTTATCCCGGTGCATCGACACGAAGGACAACCAGCCAGTCAACCAAAACTGGCTTTAAGTGTCTAGGAGCACTTATAGACACTGCAACACTACCAAACTCTCTCGGTATTTTCCGGAGAACGCAATGCTTTCCCTGATGGGGGCCACTCACAGTAAGTGCCTCTATTTATTTACGGCCCTTAAATATTTTGTAACAACAACAAATATGCAGATCGAGGCCACCAGTAAAAGGAAAGTTGAGAATCCGAATTTTCATAGCATATTTATTGGACGTGACAGAACATTTCTCCAACGAAAGTTGGCAAAAGCAAAAAAGCTAAAAAACAACCAGGAGCTGAAGCCATCTACTTCTGAACACGATATTATAAGGAATTTATCGAAAGAAGATACAATAACAAAAAACGATTTATCATTACTAAATGTTGTGGACAACGGGGGAATAAGAATTATGGCCTCAAAACCCGGGAAACGAACAATAAAGAAGCCAAAAAACTGAATCAGTAAATGTCGATAATTGTTTAGATAAGTCGTATTCTACATTTACTTTGTTTTATGCTAACTTTCGAAGTGTTAGGAACAAAAACATTTTGCTGTGTAATTTTGTAATAAGTAACGATTTTGATTTTATAATATTATCTGAAACTTGGCTTAACAAGGAAATCAAAAACCATGAATTTGATATTCTTTACAATTCTTTATTCAGAAAAGACAGATCGCTGGATAAAAGAGGTGGAGGAGTACTCATTTATAGTAAATCTGTATTAAATGCGAAAATTTTACATACTAGTGATGATAAGGTTATCATTGATTTTTATCTATACAAATTGATAATCTGATCTTAACTGTGGTTTACAGACCGCCGTATGCTACTTTATATGATGATAAAACCTTTACCAATTCTTTTCAATCTATTTTTTACTATCATGGCTATAATGTGGTGGTAGGTGATTTTAATAAGTTACATGACTGTGAAATAATCAATTTTTTTCTAATCACGATCTCAAGCAGATTATAAATGAATCAACTAGAGGTTTGCAATGCTTAGATCATGTATACTTAGAAATTGAAACGATGAAATCACACAATTATGATGTTGTTAACTATTTCAAAGAATTGGATCACAAACAAATTATTTTACAATGGAACATCTTGTGTAGCAAAACACAGAAACTTAATTTTGAAAATTCACGCGTGCAATGTTCCAGAATCAACTGGAATCTTTTTAGAGAATTAAGCATACTGATTGATTATGAAAGTATTTATATCTTGAACACTGACGAATTTGTTCTTCCGTTTCATCGTTATTATCTGCTTTATTTCGGGCATCTACGTTTACGGATATTATACCGAAACGAATCAATAGGAAATTATGTAATCTAAGAATTAAACGAGATAATATAATAAAGTGTAGTCTTATCAATAGTATTAAACAAATGAGATTAGATATGATTGATAAAGAAATTAATTCATCACTGCTGATAATTTGTCAAAGATTAGAACGAATTATTTTGGCCAAAATGAAGAGTAATCCTAGACTAGGATACAAACTCCTCACAGATTACAGTAAATATAAGGAAAAGTTAAAGCTTATATTACCTGTGGATAAAACTGAGTATGAATTTCTCTGTGAATTGAATGAAGTATTTGGCAATTTGATATGTAATCCACAGAATGAAAGAAATTTCATGGAACTACCTGATCCTTTGGGAAACCAGGAACCAGGACTTGTTATTGACAGTGATGAATTGATAAAATTAATGTTAAAAATCAAATCAAAAAACAAAAAAGATCACCTTGGTATTTCGATTGATAACCTGCTCCAATTACCTTTAACTTTTATGAATGCGCTCTGCCACTTTATAAATAGAATTTTGAAGAATGGGAAATTACCAATCGATATACTAACGATAGTAGCTAAACCGTTGCCAAAATTAAGTAAGCCAACGTGCGCCAGTGATTATAGATTAATCTCTATTATCCCTTCGTTTTTGAAGATAATAGAACGATTGATACAAGATCATTTAGAACGTATGTTGCCGGCTGATTTTGATTTATGTCAACATGGCTTTACGAAAGATAGGTCGACAACTACTAATATGCTTTCTATGTGGAAACATATAATTACATTATATGAGAATATGTTAGATGCATTAATTATAGATGTCTCAAAAGCTTTTGACTCTATATATTTTGATGCTATTTTGAATGTGATTAGTTTATTGAATATTGATCCGAATATTTTTAGATTACTTAAATACTATATATATATAATCGAAGAATGAGTATTCAAGTAAACGATTTGATATCAAAATCGAAACGAGTAACAAGTGGAGTTCCACAGGGATCAAGTTTGGGGCAATTTTATTTAAAATCGTATTTGCACATTTGGAAACTAAGATCCTTAACGGTCGAGTTTGCAAGGTGTCCAATATAACAGACGAGGGCTCAATATTTTTGAGGGCTTGGGAGACGATCCCAATGTCTTTCAGACGCGAAATCAAAGATTTAATTTAGATATGCGACTCTCACCTCTAGCAGTCTCGCATATATTGAACTTGACTGGAAATGTCGGCTGCACAAGTTCTATGCAGTCATGAATATTAACTGTTCGCAGCTTTCGCTACATATAAATATATAGGCAATACAATTTAAATAATAATTGATTGCGCGGGTGGTGGTAACAATTCTTTAAATCAAGTTTGCGTGCTTGAAGTAAACACCAATCCCATTGTATTTAACCAGATGTCGAACAACATAACAAAACTACCGCCAGCTGCAACGCACTGACGCGTTTCGACCTCCCATGATCATCATAAGAGTACGAAGGCAAATTGATTATCGAGGATCAAACCGCATTGAATATATATGAAAATCAAATTTAGATATGCGGCTCTCACCTCTAGCAGTCTCGCATATATTGAACTTGACTGGAAATGTCGGCTGCACAAGTTCTATGCAGTCACGAATATTAACTGTTTGCAGCTTTCGCCACATAAACATATATAGGCAATACAACAGTTAATATTCGTGACTGCATAGAACTTGTGCAGCCGACATTTCCAGTCAAGTTCAATATATGCGAGACTGCTAGAGGTGTGAGCCGCATATCTAAATTTAATTTCCATATATATTCAATGCGGTTTGATCCTCGATAGTCAGTTTGCCGTCGTACTCTGATGATGATCATGGAAGGTCGGAACGCGTCAGTGCGTTGCAGCTGGCGGTAGTTTTGTTATGTTGTTCGACGACTGGTTAAATAAAATGGGATTGGTGTTTACTTCAAGCTCGCAAACTTGATTTAAAGAATAATCCACAAAATGTCAAATTCTCCAAAAATAATGTGACATTAGATTTGTATGATTTGAGCAGATATTTGATTACACTAGGGCTTAGAATAAACAATAAAAAGACGAGAGCTTTACAAATAGGTAAAAGAACAGACTTTCATTATGTTTATTTTCATGATGCCCTGATTAATGATGTGTTTGAGATTAAACTTATGCAAGAAATAAAGGATTTAGGCATAACTATTCAATGTACAGCTTCTGCTGAGAGACTTATTGAAAGTATAGTAGGCAGCGCCAAGAAAAGATGGGCACTAATAAATCGAAATATCTTATCGAATGACATAAAACTTAAAATGTATATAATATGGATTAGAGCGATATTAGAATATGCTGTCGTTACATGGAATCCATTAAAAAAGGGTTTGTCCAATAAGAAAGAAGCTGTACAAAGAAAAGTTGTGAAACAAATTAGTCCTATCTCCTGCACTATATACGCTTCTAGATTACAGTTTGTATCACTGCAAACTTTATGGTTTTTTGAGGATGTGATATTGCCTAAAAGTTTTCCATTTGAACCAATGGACTGGTGCCTATTAGAATTCGATAAGAAAGAGTCATGAAGTTGAAACTAGATCTGGACATTTGGCAATATCTCCTCCTTTGGTAAGGAATGTTGCGAGCAAGTTATTCTCTTTTTCGAAAATCTACAAAATTTATAACCAATTGCCAAATGGGTTTAGAGAAACGCCTCCATTTAAGATGTCTTTTAAATTTTTATCTACTGAACTAGAAAAAGTCTACAATCCTGCTGATATTTCTTATTTCGATTATGATAATACTTTCTCATGGTTGAATAAAAGACAAGAATAATTGTTATCGGAAACAGAATTTCTTGAGATTTTTATTTCCAAGTTTTGCATTATTAAAATCGAAATGTTATGCATTATATCATCATGTTAGTCAACAATACATACAATCACTTGTTATTCATGGTTTTCAATTTTTTTTGCATAATGTTACGCTTGAATTATACCTTAATTTTTCCTATTTTGATGATGTATCTATTATTCTTTTCAGCCGAACTTTCTGATATTGATGTATTGTACAGTACAACTAGTGAGATATACTTATCTAAATGAGACTAATTGCACATTTTTATGCGATGTTGTAACACGCGGCTCCGTGTTACAACCCAACGAAGGTCAATTTTTACAAACGCTGTGCTCTTTAAGGTCAAATATTCTAACTCTGTCCTTAAGCAATATTTCTCTTAGCTGTGATTTTAGGAACAATCTCTTTTAGTCTCAAGCAGTTTTAATCGATATTTCTTGAACTGCAATTTTATTTGTAATTAATAGTGTTTTTATAAAATAGACAGAACCGCGCTCGAGACGAAAAAAACACCCGGTGGACTATTGTGTCATAGTGAACTTATTCCGCCTAGTTGGCAAATTTGGACTATCCGAACTTCAGAGAACAATATATTAATATCATGAACTGAGATAGAATCATTACAAACGGTGAACTCAACACTTGTGAGTTGTGTCATTGAAGTCCTTAAACGATTTACATTCTTTTTATAGTGATAACCTTTAACGATGACTTTTTCCATGTATCATTTGTTTTAAATCGATGGCATAAATGTTGAGCAATTCAGACCTTTGTACGCGAATAACTGATTGAGCATAAAACAATTTTCTATGATAAACTAAAATCATTTTAATTTTTGCCGTCTAGAAGACGGACCATTTAGTTTAATTGTGAACGATATTTAAAACATATTTTTGCATAAAAATCTAATTTTACAGCTGACTAACATATATTCAATTTGGACTAACTGTGAATAGTGTTTAAGATATAATTTTTCATTAAAATCTGTATTATTGCCAACCAACTCCTTCAATTCGGATTAACAGTGAATTATATTTATGTGATACATTGTGTGTAATATATACATGAAACGTTTCTTCGGCCTTCTAATATTAACCATCTGAAAAGGAACAGACTGATTGGGCGCTCGGGTAGTAATAATAGCAACCATTGATAAGTAGTAGGGGTACAAAATCAGGAACGAGATAGCAACAGCGAAAAGTACCCCTACATAATGGTGCCCCGGTTCGTCGAACTCACAGCCAGCAAAGAATTAACAAATATCTAGAGTTAAGAAATTCAAGCAATTTGGATGACTACTACAAGATAAGTTAACTCTAAGACACATATCACAGAAAAACACCCTCTCGGGATTACAATGCTCGAAGACAGCTGCACGATGGCGGGTGAGGACGATGTTACACTGCCATCTGTTCTCGACAACACTCATACACTTAAGATGAGGGCCAGTTCAGGAAATACAGGAAGTCCGATGGTGAGCCCAGCAACAAACCGCATCACCACATGGACACAGTATAAATATGTCAATTTGATCCAGAATACCTTGATGCGTGGGTCGACGCTGTCACTTTACTGGCCAAGGTGTCCAATATAACAGACGAGGGCTCAATATTTCTGAGGGCTTGGGAGACGATCCCAATGTCTTTCAGACGCGGACTCAAAGATATACTGCATCAATACACTGAGGGCACATGTGCACAGCCATGGCAGAGACTACAACGCGCCGTCAAGCAACGTTTGACACCAGATCGAGAAGACAGGCTTACAGAATTAATGAGCCAGATGTCCCTAGGTAGCCGCACGCCTTCTGAGCTATTTAGGGAAATGGAGCACAAAGCCTTAGAATTCAACCTGCCCAAGGAAATCGTAATGCGACTGTTCATACAGAATCTCCCGCCGGCACTACAAGAGATGGCCACGTTCTTGCGCGAATCCCTCGAAGTACAAGATGACGTTCTGCCGGCACGTCTAGACAAGTGGTGGAAGAAACACCACCACAGCCTACCGGCCCAAGAGAAAGTCCACATCACCCCAAGAATGTTCGAATCACAACCCACCACATCATCAGCCGGAACAAATGTCACGAATGAACGCCTCATCAGCCTGCTCGAGAACCTCACCGTAAGGCCAAATTTGGCCTCAGTCGATGCCATCCAAAACAGACGCGACCAGAGCAGGCGTGACCACAGTCGTCCACCGACCCGGAATAGCGCCAGGAGGTCGACGTCGAGAGACCGAACCACAGTGCCACAGTTACCAGCGGAGTGGTGTCCGAATCATCGCAGCTATGGCCACTCCACACGTTACTGCCTCGGAAACGGCTGCACTTTCCCGCGCACAGACGCGACGTTCAGATGGGCGCGGTCACCCTCAACAATTCAGGAGGATCCGCCCATAGAAGGCTCGGAAAACTGGTGGGGTCAGCCTCCGCGGCGGCAGTAGAGGCTGAACACCCCAAGATTGTTGGCCGCTCCACGTCTGATGGCTCGAAGCACGTTGCTTTCGCAGTAGAGCGCAATCAAACTATTGTATTTACAGCGACGGCTCCAGTCAAGTCATGCTTCAAACGCCCAAATGCCAGCAACCAGTCTCGTCGTCAGTTGCCACTATCAACATCTTTTCTCATCCGTGACGCAACCTCTGGCGAATTATTTCTCATATACACTGGATCAGATGTGAACTTACTACGCCACAATTATTTCGAACCCACCAACCCAGTCGACACCAGCAGTCTGACATGCGCCAATGGTTCCAACATAGCGACGTTTGGGGTACGAGTACACACTATCTCGTTCTCCAACTCAAAAAGATGTTTCAATTATCCGTTCATCATCGCCAAAACGACACGGAACATCATTGGACGTGATTTTCTCGAACACTTCGACCTGACCATTCGTCCAAGAACACGAGAGATACGCACTGCAGACAATCAGTTGCTTACATCAGCGTTAAAACATACGACTCGCGCCGAAGCAGTCTCATCCATACAGCTTATTCCTTCAGTTCCTCATGTACCACAACTGGACGAGGTTCTGAAACGTCATGAAGAAATTTTCAAACCTATTTCCTTCATGCCCGACCTCAAGAGGAAGCGGGCTATCACAGCCCACCGTATCATCCTGTCGAAAACACTTCCTCATCCTCCACGAGCACGTCCATTGGCACCACACAAACATAAGGCTGCCGAGCAAGAATTCGCCACACTACGTCAACAAGGCATCTGTACACGATCCAGCTCACCTTTTGCGTCGCCTGTGGTAGTAGTACCAAAGAGTGAACCAGAGACATTCAGAGTGTGCGGGGATTATCGTATTCTCAATTCTTGCACACAGTCTGATTCGTACATCCTGCCAAATCCGGCCGACCTACTCCGATCTGCTATCGGTCATGCTGTGTATTCGAAACTTGACTTAGTAAAAGCATACTATCAAGTACCGATGGACAAAGACTCAGTAGCATATACTGCACTCAGATTCTCCGGAGGTGGCACGCACGAATATCACTATATGCCTTTCGGTCTCAAGAATGCCTCGCAAACATTCCAACGCGTTATGGACGAAATACTAGATGGTCTACCATTTGTAATTCCATATTTAGACGACATCCTGGTATTCTCCAACTCAATGACCGATCATATACAACATATTGAGATCCTGCTCAAACGTCTAGAAGACTATGGCATCCGATTTCATGGCAATAAATGCGTCTTTGCACAGAAATCAACTGAATTCCTTGGTCATCAAATTTCCGAAGAAGGCATGACACCTGTACCTACTAAGGCTCGTGCTATTCAAGATCTACAGCCTCCAACCACCGTTCGGGCATTACGACGATTCTTGGGCAAGATGAACTACTATTCTCGATTTGTACCCTGCCTTGCCAAGATTCTGGCACCTCTTCACAAATATCTCGTGCCAGAAAGCCGTTTCGTCAAGAAATCACAACCAATTCAGCTCAACGTGAACGACATGCATGCTTACGAGGATGCCAAAAGGGCCCTATGCAAAGCGACCATGTTACATTACCCGGATTGGTCTCAACCTTTTGAATTGATAACGGACGCATCCGACGTTGCCATAGGTGCAGTACTTCAACAATCCATCAATGGAATACACCAGCCTATCGCTTTCTATTCGCAAAAAGTACAACCTCGCGAGACGCGATATGATACGTTAGGAAAAGAATTACTTGCAATCTACCGGTCGATCCTACACTTCCATACCTATCTGGATGGCCGAAAGTTCAAGATCTACACTGACCATCTTCCGCTACTTCCGATGCTGAGAGGAAAGAAAGAATATTTATATTCACGACGTGTCAACTCGCAACTTACACGAATACACGAGTATGATTATGAAGTCACTCATGTTAAAGGATCAGAAAATGTGGTCGCAGACTCCCTAAGCCGTCCTGCAGATCTTTGTGCCTCAATACTGTATCCTTCACCTATAAGCATTCAGGAATTGCAAGCAGCTCAGCAAGATGATATATCACTTCGGACATTTGATGTCAATCGACTGAAAACACTTGATTACGACGGAACCCTACTGCAGTGCGAAATAACTGACTTGGGCCCTCGGCCGTTTATACCTGAAAAACTCCGTCACAAGATCTTCGAAGTCTACCATTCATTGAGCCACCCATCTGGCGAAGCATCAGTAGAAATTCTATCCAGAACGTATTTTTGGCCTGGCATGTGACGAGATATTAAGATGTGGTCAAAATAATGTCTAGAATGTCAGAAATGCAAAGTGACGAAACGCACCAAAACGGCGCCACAAGTCATTCAAGTGCCCAAAGTCCGATTTACGCACATACACGTTGATCTGGTAACCTTACCTGCCGTGAACAACATGCGATATCTACTGTCAATACGGGACCGCACCACTCGATGGTATGAGGCCATACCACTTCCAGACATGAAGCAAGAAACTGTCAGTTATGCTCTAGAGCTCAATTGGTTTGCTCGGTTCGGTGCTCCAGCTGAAGAGACAACCGATCGTGGCGCACAATTTCTCGGAGAGGAGTTCACAGCCCTACTGCAATACTACGGTGTCAAACACTCCGTGATCGCGGCTCGCAACCCGAGAGCAAATGGTTTCGTTGAAAGACCACACCGAGAACAGAAAGCGGCGCTCAAGGCTAGCCCGGAAGAAAATTGGCTTGCGGCTCTACCGAAAGTACTCCTATCAATGCGTACAAGACCTCGTGAGCCGATCAAATGTAGCTCCGCTGAAATGGTATTTGGCGAATGTCTACGGCTGCCTGGCGAATTAGTCCGATCACGCTCTGAAACTGCATTAACGATGAACGATCCGACATTTCTGTTCCCACTTCGCAGTTTTCTACAATATAACGCTCAGAATCGGCCGATCTGTCCTACACGTCAGCAACATGGCCCAATCTATAAACGCAAAGATTTTGATAGCTGCAAATGGTTCTTCATCAACAACGATATGGATAACAGGATTTTAGCCAAACCGAAGCGCGGTCCTTATCGTGTGTTAGATCGACGTCAGAATTACATCATTCTGGAGATTAATGGCAAAGCTGAAGCGGTCTCCAAGCACAGACTATCCCCAGCCGACGTTGATCCAGATGACCCGCTGTTTCGCGATGTAGACCTATCAGGCGGTGAAGAAACGAGAACGCCACCCCCAGACAGTCTTGCTAACATCGGATTGACGCCCGACGTCCCATCAACAACCGAGCCAACTGAAGCCGTCACGCCGCCGCGAGATATAGAAGAACCAGAATCAGTGTTGTCAGAGCCAAAATCAGTCATTACACGGTACGGCAGAGCAATAACACTTCCTGGAAGGTTAGCCCCCTTCATGGTGTACTAATTTTCATTGTCGGGGGGGTGTATGTAACACGCGGCTCCGTGTTACAACCCAACGAAGGTCAATTTTTACAAACGCTGTGCTCTTTAAGGTCAAATATTCTAACTCTGTCCTTAAACAATATTTCTCTTAGCTGTGATTTTAGGAACAATCTCTTTTAGTCTCAAGCAGTTTTAATCGATATTTCTTGAACTGAAATTTTATTTGTAATTAATAGTGTTTTTATAAAATAGACAGAACCGCGCTCGAGACGAAAAAAACACGCGGTGGACTATTGTGTCATAGTGAACTTATTCCGCCTAGTTGGCAAATTTGGACTATCCGAACTTCAGAGAACAATATATTAATATCATGAACTGAGATAGAATCATTACAAACGGTGAACTCAACACTTGTGAGTTGTGTCATTGAAGTCCTTAAACGATTTACATTCTTTTTATAGTGATAACCTTTAACGATGACTTTTTCCATGTATCATTTGTTTTAAATCGATGGCATAAATGTTGAGCAATTCAGACGTTTGTACGCGAATAACTGATTGAGCATAAAACAATTTTCTATGATAAATTTAAATCATTTTAATTTTTGCCGTCTAGAAGACGGACCATTTAGTTTAATTGTGAACGGTATTTAAAACATATTTTTGCATAAAATCTAATTTTACAGCTGACTAACATATATTCAATTTGGACTAACTGTGAATAGTGTTTAAGATATAATTTTACATTAAAATCTGTATTATTGCCAACCAACTCCTTCAATTCGGATTAACAGTGAATTATATTTATGTGCTACATTGTGTGTAATATATACATGAAACCTTTCTTCGGCCTTCTAATATTAACCATCTGAAAAGGAACAGACTGATTGAATGCTCGGGTAGTAATAATAGCAACCATTGATAAGTAGTAGGGGTACAAAATCAGGAACGAGATAGCAACAGCGAAAAGTACCCCTACAATGTGATAACTTTTTTTATATTGTACATTTTCCAATTTTATTATTTGATGGAACATGTGTGGTTTGAATCCAAATAAAGATATTCTATTCTATTCTAAAAAATACACTGAGGGCACATGTGCGCAGCTATCTAGTTCGTGATTCTGTACCCGTCCTACATATCCATGGTGGCTATTATTACTACCCGAGTACATAATAAGTCTGTGATCTTTTCCGGATGGTTCATGTGAGAACGCAAAAACATCTGGCCATACGTATATTATACACAATGTTGCAAATAGAGATATAATTCACAGTTAGTCCAAATTGACCATGTGTTGGTCGGCAATAAAAACAGATTTTAATGCAAAAGTAGGTCTTAAACACCATTCACAGTTAAACTAAATTTTCCGTCTTCTAGACGGCAAAAGTTAAGATGATTTATGTTTATAAAGAAAATTTTTTTGCACACAAGCAGTTATTCTTGCACAAATGTCTGAATTGAAATGAATATCGTCTAACGAATGAAAATACATGATGATATGAACATAGTAAATTGATTTATGTTCATAAAGAAAAATGCTTTGTGTAATCCGTATAAAGACTTCAACGACAAAAACTGACGAATATTTAGTCCACTGCTTCCTATGGTTTTAACTCATGTCATTATATTAATCCATTATTCACTGAAGTTCGGATAGGCATTATAATATGGGAACAGTAAATCCTTTTCGTAAACAACGAATAATCCAACTAAGCGAGATAAATCCACTGTGACACAATAGTCCACCGCGTTGTTCAACCGTATCGCGCGCGGTTCTGTCTATTTCATAAAAACCAAATTAATTACAAATAAAATTGCAGTTCAAGAAATCTCAACTAAAACTGCTTGAATCTAACAGAGATTGTTTCTAGAATCACAATTAAGAGAAATATTGTATAAGAACAGAGTTACATTATTTGACCTTAAAGAAAACTGTATTTGTGAAAATCGAACATCGTTGGGTTGTAAGGCGGGGCCGCATGTTACATACACCCCCCCGACAATGAAAATTAGTACACAATGAAGGGGGCTAACTTTACAGGAAGTGTTATTGCTGTGCCGTACCGTGTAACGACTGATTTTGGCTCTGTCAACACTGATTCTGTTTCTTCTATATATCGCGGCGGCGTGATGGCTTCAGTTGGCTCGGTTGTTGATGAGATTTCGGGCGTCAGTCCGTTGTCAGCAAGACTGTCTGGGGGTGGCGTTATCGTTTCTTCACCGCCTGATAGGTCTTCATCGCGGAACAGAGGGTCATTTGGATCAACGTCGGCCGGGGATAGTCGGTGTTTGGAGACCACTTCAGCTTTGCCATTAATCTCCAGAATGATGTAATTCTGACGTCGATCTAACACCCGATACGGACCGCGCTTCGGTTTGGCTAAAATACTGTTTTCCATATCGTTGTTGATGAAGAACTATTTGCAGCTATCAAAATCTTTGCGTTTATAGATTGGACCATGTTGCTGACGTGTAGGACAGATCGGCCGATTCTGAGCGTTATATTGTAGAAAAATGCGAAGTGGAAACAGAAATGTCGGATCGTTCATTGTTATTGCAGTTTCAGAGCGTGATCGGACTAGTTCGCCAGGCAGCCGTAGACATTCGCCAAATACCATTTCAGCGGAACTACATTTGATCGTCTCACGAGGTCTTGTACGCATTGATAGGAGTACTTTCGGTAAAGCCGCAAGCCAATTTTCTTCTGGGCTAGCCTTGAGCGCCGCTTTCAGTTCTCGGTGTGGCCTTTCAACGAAACCATTTGCTCTCGGGTTGCGAGCCGCGGTCACGGAGTTTTTGACACCGTAGTATTGCAGTAGGGCTGCGAACTCTTCTCCGAGGAATTGTGCGCCACGATCGGTTGTCACTTCAGCTGTAGCACCGAACCGAGCGAACCAATTGAGCTCTAGAGCATAACTGACAGTTTCTTGCTTCATGTCTGGACGTGGTATGGCCTCATACCATCGAGTGGTGCGGTCCCGTATTGACAGTAGATATCGCATGTTGTTCACGGCAGGTAAGGTTACGAGATCAACGTGTATGTGCGTAAATTGGACTTTGGGCACTTGAATGACTTGTGGTGCCGTTGTGGTGTGTCTTGTCACTTTGCATTTCTGACATTCTAGACATTGTTTTGACCACATCTTGATATCTCGTCGCATGCCAGGCCAAAAATACGTTCTGGATAGAATTTCTACTGATGCTTCGCCAGATGGGTGGCTCAATGAATGGTAGACTTCGAAGATCTTGTGACGGAGTTTTTCAGGTATAAACGGCCGAGGGCCCACGTTAGTTATTTCGCACTGCAGTAGGGTTCCGTCGTAATCAAGTGTTTTCAGTCGATTGACATCAAATGTCCAAAGTGATAGATCATCTTGCTGAGCTGCTTGCAATTCCTGAGTGCTTATAGGTGAAGGACACAATATTGAGGCAAAAAGATGTGCAGGACGGCTTAGGGAGTCTGTGACCACATTTTCTGATCCTTTGACATGAGTGACTTCATATTCATACTCGTGTATTCGTGTAAGTTGTGAGTTGACACGTCGTGAATATAAATACTCTTTCTTTCTTTTCAGCATCGGAAGAAGAGGAAGATGGTCAGTGTAGATCTTGAATTTTCGGCCTTCCAGATAGGTGTGGAAGTGTAGGATCGACCGGTAGAGTGCGAGTAATTCTTTTCCTAACGTATCATATTGCGTCTGTGCGAGGTTGTAGTTATTGGAAATAGAAAGCGATAGTTTGGTGTATTCCATTGATGAATTGTTGAAGTACTGCACCTATGGCAACGTCGGATGCGTCAGTTATCAATTCAAAAGGTTGAGACCAATCCGGAGAATGTAGCATGGTCGCTTTGCATAGGGCCCTTTTGGCATCCTCGTACGCCTGCATGTCGTCCACGTTAAGCTGAATCGGTTGTGATTTCTTGACGAAACGGCTTTCTGGCACGAGATATTTGTGAAGAGGTTCCAGAATCTTGGCGAAGCGGGGTAAAAATAGAGAATATCAGTTTATCTCGCCCAAAATCGTCGTAATGCTCGAACGGTGGTTGGAGGCTGTAGATCTTGAATAGCACGAACCTTAGTAGGTATAGGTGTCATGCCTTCTTCGGAAATTTGATGACCAAGGAATTCAATTTATTTCTGTGCAAAGACGCATTTGTTGCCATGAAGTCGGAGGCCATAGTCTGCTAGACGTGTGAGCAGGATCTCAATATGTTGTATATGATCGGTCATTGAGTTGGAGAATACCAGAATGTCGTCTAGATATGGAATTACAAATGGTAGACCATCTAGTATTTCGTCCATAACGCGTTGGAATGTTTGCGAGGCATTCTTGAGACCGAAAGGCATACAGTGATATTCGTGCGTGCCACCTCCGGTGAATCTGAGTGCAGTATATGATACTAAGTCTTTGTCCATCGGCACTTGATAGTATGCTTTTACCAAGTCAAGCTTTGAATACACAGCATGACCGATAGCAGATCTGAGTAGGTCGGCTGGATTTGGCAGGATGTACGAATCAGACTGTGTGCAAGAATTGAGAATACGATAATCCCCGCACACCCTGAATGTTTCTGGTTCACTCTTTCGTACTACTACCACAGGCGACGCAAAAGGTGAGCTGGATCGTGTGCAGATGCCTTGTTCACGTAACATGGCGAATTCTAGCTCGGCAGCCGTATATTTGTGTGGTGCCAATGGACGTGCTCGTGGAGGATGAGGAAGTGGTTTCGACAAAATGATAAGATGGGCTGTGATGGTACGCTTCCTCTTGAAATCAGGCATGAAGGAATTAGGTTTGAAAATTTCTTCATGACGTTTCAAAACATCGTCCAGTTACGGTACATGAGGAACTCAAGGAATAAGCTGTATAGATGAGACTACTTTGGCGCGAGTCGTATGTTTTAGCGCTGATGTAAGCAACTGATTGTCTGCAGTGCGTATCTCTCGTGTTCTTGGACAAATGGTCAGGTTGAAGTGTTTGAGAAAGTCACGTCCAATGATGTTTCGTGTCGTTTTGGCGATGATGAACGGATAATTGAAACATCATTTTGAGTTGGAAAACGAGATTGTGTGTACTCGTACCCCAAACGTCGCTATGTTGGAGCCATTAGCGCATGTCATACTGCTGGTGTCGACTGCGTGGGTGGGTTCGAAATAATTGTGGCGGAGTAAGCTTACATCTAATCCAGTGTCTATGAGATATAATTCGCCAGAGGTTGCGTCACGGATCAGAAAAGATGTTGATAGTGGCAACTGACGATGAGACTGGTTGCTGGCATTTGGGCGTTTGAAGCATGACTTGACTGGAGCTGTCGCTGTAAATACAATAGTTTGATTGTGTTCTACCGCGAAAGCAACGTGCTTCGAGCCATCAGATGTGGAGCGGCTAACAATCTTGGGGTGCTCAGCCTCTACTGCCGCCGCGGAGGCTGAGCCCTCCAGTTTTCCGAGCATTCCCTGGGCGTATCCTCCTGAATAGTTGAGCGTGACCGCGTCCATATGAACGTCGCGTCTGTGCGCGGGAAGGTGCAGCCGTTTCCGAGGCAGTAACGTGTGGAGTGGCCATAGCTGCGATGATTCGGACACCACTCCGCTGGTAACTGTGGCACTGTGGTTCGGTCTCTCGACGTCGACCTCCTGGTGCTATTCTGAGTCGGTGGACGACGGTGGTCACGCCTGCTCTGGTCACGTCTGTTTTGGACGGCATCGACTGAGGCCAAATCTGGCCTTACGGTGAGGTTCTCGAGCAGGCTGATGAGGCGTTCATTCGTGACATTTGTTCCGGCTGATGATGCGATGGATTGTGGTTTGGACAGTCTTGAGGAGATGTGGCATTTCTCTGGGACAGGTGAGTTGTAGTGGTGTTTCTTCCACCACTTGTCTAGACGTGCCGGCAGAACGTCGTCTTGTACTTCGAGAGATTCGCGCAAGAACATGGCCATCTCTTGTAGTGCCGGCGGGAGATTCTGTATGAACAGTCGCATTACGATTTCCTTGGGCAGGTGGAATTCTAAGGCTTTGTGCTCCATTTCCCTAAATAGCTCAGAAGGCGTGCGGCTACCTATGGACATCTGGCTCATTAATTCTGTAAGCCTGTCTTCTCGATCTGGTGTCAAACGCTGCTTCACGACGCGTTTCAGGCTCTGCCATGGCTGCACACATGTGCCCACAGTGTATTTTTTAGAATAGAATAGAATATCTTTATTTGGATTCAAACCACACATGTTCCATCAAATAATAAAATTGGAAAATGGACAATATAAAAAAAAGTTATCACATCACATAAAAATGTGCAATTAGTCTCATGTAGATAAGTATATCTCACTAGTTGTACTGTACAATATATCAATATCAGAAAGTTCGGCTGTAAAGAATAATAGATACATCATCAAAATAGGAAAAATTAAGGTATAATTTGAGTGTAACATGATGCAAAAAATTGAGAACCATGACTTGCAAGTGATTATATGTATTGTTGACTAACATGATGATATAACGCATAACATTTCAATTTTAATAATACAAAACTTGGAAATAAAAATCTCAAGAAATTCTGTTTCCGATAACAATTATCCTTGTCTTTTATTCAACCATGAGAAAGTATTATCATAATCAAAATAAAAAATATCAGCAGGATTGTAGATATTTTCTAGTTCAGTAGATAAAAATTTAAAAGACATCTTAAATGGAGGCGTTTCTCTAAACCCATTTGGCAATTGGTTATAAATTTTGTAGATTTTCGAAAAAGAGAATAACTTGCTCGCAACATTCCTTACCAAAAGAGGAGATATTTCCAAATGTCCAGATCTAGTTTCAACTTCATGACTCTTTCTTATCGGATTCAAAGAGGCACCAGTCCACTGGTTCAAATGGAAAACTTTTATGCAATATCACATCCTCAAAAAACCATAAAGTTTGCAGTGATACAAACTGTAATCTAGAGGCGCATATAGTGCAGGAGATAGGACTAATTTGTTTCAAAACTTTTCTTTGTACAGATTCTATCTTATTGGACAAACCCTTTTTTAATGGATTCTATGTAGCGACAGCATATTCTAGTATCGGTCTAATCCATATTATATACATTTTCAGTTTTATGTCATTCGATAAGATATTTCGATTTATTAGTGCCCATCTTTTCTTGGCACTGCCTACTATACTTTCAATATGCCTAAATCCTTTATTTCTTGCACAAGTTTAATCTCAAACACATCGTTAATCACAGCATCATGAAAATAAACATAATGAAAGTCTGTTCTGTTACCTATTTTTAAAGCTCTCGTCTTTTTATTGTTTATTCTCAGCCCTAGTGTAATCAAATATCTGCTCAAATCATAAAAATCTAATGTCACATTATTTTTGGGGAATTCGACATTTTGTGGATCAATTGGAAAGATTATTTTTAAATCATCAGCTAATTTGCAAACTCGACCGTTAAGGATCTTAGTTTCCAAATGTGCAAATACGATTTTAAATCTTTGATTCCGCGTCTGAAAGACATTGGGATCGTCTCCCAAGCCCTCAAAAATTTTGAGCCCTCGTCTGTTAGATTGGACACCTTGGCCAATAAAGTAACATCGTCGAACCACGCGTCAAGTTATTCTGGATCGAATTATAATATTTTATACTGTGTCCATGTGTTGGTGCAGTCTGTTGTTGGGATCATCATCCGGCTTCCTGCATTTCCTGAACTCGACCTCATCTTATGCGTATTAGTGTTGTCGAGAGTAGATGGCAGTATAAGATCGTCGTCACCCGTCATCGTGCAGCTGTCTTCGAGCATTGTAATCCCGAGAGAGTGTCTTTCTGTGATATGTGTCTTAGAGTTTACTTTCCTTTGTAGTAGTCATTCAAAGTGCTTGAATTTCTCAAAATCTAGATGTTTATTAATTCTTTGCTAGCTGTGAGTTCGACGAACCGGATAACTATTTATGTAGGAGTATTTTTGCGGGGTAGCTATCTAGTTCGTGATTCTGTACCCGTCCTACATATCCATGGTGGCTATTATTACTACCCGTGCTCATAAACAGTCTCTTATCTTTTTCGGATGGTTGATGAGAGAAGGCAAAAATAAGTTGTCATACGTATATTGTACACAATGTTGAAAATAGAAATAGAATTCACAGTTAGTCCAAATTGACCATGTGTTGGTCGGCAATAAAAACAAATTTTAACAAAAAAGTATGTCTTAAACACCATTCACAGTTTAATTAAATTGTCCGTCTTCTGGACGGCAAAAGTTAAAATGATTTCTGTTTATAAAGAAAGATGTTTTGCACACAAGCAGTTATTCTTACACAAATGTCTGAATTGAAACGAATACGCGCCCGATTGAAAATACATGATGATATGAACATAGTCAGTGTTAAAAGTTGTCACTGAAAAAGAATGTGTTTACTACGTGTAAAGACTTCAATGACAAAAATTCACAAATAATTAGTTCACAGTTTGCCATGTTTTTAACTCGTGTCATTATTATAATCTATTATTCTCTGAAATTCGGATAGGCATAATTAAATGTGAACAGTAAATCCTTCGAATAAACTGTGAATAATCCAACTGAGCGAAATAAATCCACTGTGACACAATGTTTCATCCGTATCGCGCGCGGTTCTGTCTATTTCATAAAACCCTATTAATTACAAATAAAATTGCAGTTCAAGAAATCTCAATTAAAACTGCTTGAAACTAACAGAGATTGTTTCTAAAATCACAGTTAAAAGAAATATTGTGTAAGAATAGAGTTAGATCATTTGACCTTAAAGAGCACTATATTTGTGAAAATCGAACATCGTTGGGTTGTAAGACGGGGCCGCGTGTTACAATACAATCAATTGCTATTCATGGTTCTTATTTTTATGCATAATGTTGCACCCGAATTATACCTTAATTTTTCCTATTTTGATGATGAATCTATTATTCCTTACAGCCGAACTTTCTGATATTGATATATTGTACAGTACAAATAGTGAGATTTACTAATACACATGAGACTAATTGCACATTTTTATGTGATGTGATAACTTCTTTTTATATTGTACATTTTCCAATTTTATTATTGGATGGAACATGTGTGGTTTGAATCCAAATAAATATATTCTATTCTATTCTAAAAACATCGCCTGAGATTTATTTGCAGCTGGGGCGTTTACACTGTAACGACTCAAAAACAATTCGCCGACATATTGCCTGAATGAAATTCAAATTTATTTTACGCGGCACCAATTAATACAAGCGAAATTTTCCGTTAACCAATGGCGTGCCAGCTTTCGTTTTGTAAGCTATATAAGCACGGTGCATTTGCAATGCTTGTCATAATCAAGTTTGATTTATGCTGCGCACTACGTATGCGTGTCATACTGACCGTAAAGCCTACGCTGACTTCTGAACTTGCTTCAAAAGCAGAGTCACCTAGTCACGCCAATCTTGTTGCTGCACAACTAGTGAGACGAAGAACCATCTATTTATAGGACCTCTACGTGTGCCATTCGCTACGGTGTTGTCGCAGATCTTCAAAGAGACAATTTTGAGCCTTCAGACAGCCCACTCGCCCAGTGACTTCAGCGCCACGACGCATAAACACCAGCCAGTCGACCATAGCTGCCCTCAAATGTCTAGGAGTACTTCTAGACAATGTTATACTAACTAACTTTCTCGGCATTTGTTGGAGAACGCAATTCCAGCCTTAATAAGGGCCACCAACAATATTATTCTTAGCCTCCAAGACACTTAACTTGTTTGTGACGTCGTACGGCATTTATTTGAAGCTGGAGCGTTTACAAATTGGCGATCGCATCAGGATACTGAGAAAAGTACTGTTTTCTAGACTTGTTTTTATATCACAAAATTTTTGGCATAAATAAAATCAACTGTGCTTGTTTTTCATTTTATTATCGTGGGAATAAAGTAAATCGACATTAGTACACAGAACCACCATTTTTTCACCCTGGTTGTGAATCAATCTTAAATCAAATCTTTGTTAGGAAGCAAAATGTTTCCAGGGAAAGCTTTTTGTCGCACAAAACCTTTTTTCCTACGTACAAACTGTGCCAAACTGTGGATTTAGTCAGTATATCACTTAAAATGTTTCCTGTGAAGCCGATTTGTGATTTTGTGAAAGTACTACACAGATTTTGATTCTAATTACGTGGTACAGATTTCTTCAGTTTTCTGTGTGCGTGGAAGCAGATATCGCCAGTCAATAAATCGCTTAATACGTTTTCTTTGAGGCCGATTTGTGATTTTGTGAAAGCACTATATAGATTTGGATTCTGATTTGGTGGATCAGATTTCGTCAGTTTTCTGCGTGCGTCGGAGCAGATCTCGCCAGTCAGTAAATCGTTTAAAACGTTTCCTGTAAAGCCGATTTGTGATTTTGTTAAAGCACTACACAAATATGGATTCTGATTTCATGGAGCAGATTTCGTCAGTTTTCTGAGTGCGTCGAAACATATCTCATCATTTTCAACTGTGGAAGCAGATTTTGGTGAGCGCTTAGTTTTAAATTTTTATAGGACACGTATGTTTTGAGCTTTTTCAATATATTTTTAAATCCCTTTATGCATTTTAACCCCCTATAAGTCATTTCCAAACATAAATACCATAAATTCTAAGGTATCTCAATGTCCATCCGCCGGTACCACATGACGGAAGGCTATCCACTTTGGAGAGATGTATTTCAGATTTGAATGAAATTATTGAAAGAATCGTCATCGACAGAACACATGATAATAGAACCACAGATCAATACCGTTTAGATCAAAATGAACGGCAATCAAGACCACCTTGGTCATTCAGTCGATATTCTCCGAAAGGTTGGTGCTTTGATCAACAAAAGTATTTTTTAATTGTCGAAATTGCCTGCATTATTCGGAGAACTTACCAAACGGATGACAGTTTCCTTCCTTAGATGACCAAAAGCAACAACAATACAGTTTCTGTTTTTCACGTTCAAATTTTTTAAAACACCTACAGCTGCAGTTAATGTTGACTCCTTCCGTCTACGCAGAATATGCTATATATACAGTCAAATTGACAATGTCATTCACAAGGTCCAGTCTACTTGATTGTATGACCCGGTTAAACAGCCCAACAATTTTCTACATCTTCTTGATTTCAGAACTGGCGAAAAATTCATCGTAGACTCGGGTGCAGTAGTCTCAGTTCTCAAGTGTGATTCAATTGCCGAGAAGTCTAGGCGTTTTAATTACAACAGCTACAGAAGAGCCCATTCCTACTTATGGCTGCCGGCATCGCACACTCAACATAGGTTTACGGCGTGAATTTGCTCACAAATTCATCGTCGCCAAGGTCTCACACAACACAATAGGCCTTGATTTCCTTTTGAATTTTCGGCTCATTGTTTGTCTTGCAAATCAAAACACCATTCACTCCTCAACTGGACTTGAACAAAGATTTTGGACACTTGCCTTCTAGCGTTTAGCGTTGCAGGTCGTTCAGCCAACTTCAGTGCATCGTTAGACAGAGATATCAGCATCTCTTTGAGAACTCAAGTCGCTTTTCCATCTCAGCAAGTCATAGATACGAATCACCAACACGATACACCATATCATCACAGAAGGTCAACTTATTGCACTCAAGAAGCGACCACTGGCCTCTGCTAAACTGAAAGCTGCTGTAGAAGAATTTTCAAGATTTTTGGATGAAGGAATCATCAGACCATTGAAAGGATCATGGGCGTCACCACTGCACTTAGTCTCTAAATCAAACGGATCGTACAGAGCCTGTGGAGATTACCACAGGCGAAATTCAATGACCAAATCTGACGCATATCCTATTGCAAATATTAACACCTTACTTGATAAACACAGGGAAGCAATTTCTTCTCAGTGATTGACCTCAGACAAGCCTACCACTAAATCCCGGTAGCGTTAGAAAATATTGAAATGACTGCGGTCATCACTCCATTTGGCCTTTTTGTATATCTCTACATGCCCTTTGTACTTAAGTGGGCTACACAGACTTTTCAAAGATTCATGGACAGCATACTTTGCAACGCCGCAGCTTACTGTATGTTATATATCGATTACATAATGGTTTTCAGTCCAGACTTAGAATTTCATGTCAAGCATTTACGAAATATCCTTTCACACTTACCCAACCACGAACTCAAGAACAACTGTGATAAGAAGCAGATTGCAACTACATCCGTGAAATTTCAGAAGCATTGTATCACGCCACAATGTATTCAATCTTTGCGATCGAAGGCAAATTCAATCAAGAATATCAAGTCGTCGAAGATAGTTAAAGAGCTGCAGAAAATTTTGGAAGTTCTAAACTACTATCGCAAATTCCTTCCTGGCCTTTCAAGACAACTTTATCCTTTGTGTAGGCACCTGCGAAATCAAAAAGTTCACAGCAAGAACTCCATCATCTATTGGTTATCTTAAGACGAGGAGTTTCTTCGACTCGCCATCAAATCGTTAGCAACTGTTGCAATGCCCACGCATCCAGATTTTCATCGACCATTTCTACGTAAGACAGAAGCTTCTGAGTTCGCTATTGGAGCCACTTTGGAAAAAGAAATTGGCGGATTTCGGAAGCCTATAAGGTTTTACTCGCGTACTCTCCAAATAGTAGAAACAAGGTACAAAAATTTCGATCGAGAACTCCTCGCCATCCACGACGCAGTGCGCCATTTTATCAGCATCATTGCCTGCAGCAGATTTGTTGTTTTTACAGATCTTGCACCATTAGTTAGCGCTTTTCGAAATGCGACTTCAAATGTCGCCAAGTACCCTGCCAGAATGGAAAGACAGCTTTCACGTCTAAGCAAATGGCAATTTGAAATCTTTTATGTGAAGGACGAACAAAACTTCATTGCAGACTCCCTTTCCAGGCCAGACGTCTCGCTACAACCACCTTCGCCATCGCCATTCACTTTCAACTCCGTGAAAACCAGTGAACCTGCACTAACGTCATCCCTCCTGTGAACGGAACAGCGCGGTGACATTCATATTCAAATATCAGTAGCCCGTCACCCAACCTAGTTCACATGCCGTCTTTGAGAAGGCTTACCATTGTTTACTTTACGGGTTTGCAGCCCAACCAGCCAGTTCTACCGACCAGCCTTCAGAGAAACGTTTTCGACTCAATTAACTTAATTTCTCACCCATGAAGCAAAGCCACTCTCCGACTTCTCAGAGATCGTTTCTAGGGTCACAGTTGTAGGCAGAATGCTTAACGACGGGTCTCCGAGTGTGATATTTGCCAGAAAAACAAGATCACACGGCCCACTCGTTCTAAGTTGCAACATTTCCGCACTACTTCTCGCCTAGCCATCGTCCACGTCGACATAGTTCATCTGATATATGTTCAAGGTTTCAGCTACCTTCTAATAATGATTGATAGATTTACATGATGGCCTACGGCATTACATCTTGGCACCATTTCTGCTGAGGTCATCACTGACAGAGGCACTTGCTTCTCATCGGATCGTTTCAAAACAAACTTGGGGTCCTTGGGATGCACCTTACGCCAGACAACTGCTTACCAACCACAATCTGACGGTATGGTAGAGAAAATGCATAAGCAACTAATAGCTACTTTACCATCCTCGACCATTAATTGAAAGGTTCGGTGCACTATCTTTAGTTCTACTACTACTACTCGTGAATCTATTAAAACGTCTGCGCCACAACTATTGTATGGTATGGATCTAGGCCTGCCAAGTCAGCTCCCACGTCTACTACCTGCACAGGATGACCAACAAGACGAAGCTACCAGTCTCCGTCTTGATTTCGGTAACATGTCTGAACAGCAGCCGAGAAATACGCCTCGTCCTATCTTCATTCACTCGAAACTCCACAGCTGCATGAGTGTACTCGTTCGCAACGACATTGCTGTTGCACCCCTACAACCAAAGTATCGCGGCCAACACACGATTTTACACAGACAGCCGAAATATTTCATTACCATGCAAAGTGAGACAACTACATCGGAAAGTATAGACAAGTTGAAACCGTTAATCGAACCACATGATCCTGGGCAAATACAACCTTCTACACGCGTCTCAGGCTCTATCTGCCTATGATCTTAAACTAGCAATAGATTGCTTTGCTGACTAATAATTGTTTTGCAGTAATTTTTCATTATTCTATGTATCAAATGTTTAACTATATGCGAACCACTTCTGTCCTATGTCACGCGACTTGGCCTCTATGAATCCACATGATTCATTTTCTTCTCACACTCACTTGTCTCACGTGGTATAACCAGCTGTTCTTAGCTAAAAATTGTGTAGAATTTTTTAACAGTTCTTCGGTATTAAGTCATATCAGCGGCAATGTTTTAGTAAATTATTATTAATACCATTTGATTTTCATGTACATATATATTTTTACATTGCACTATTGCAACGTTTGGCTCACACCAGAGCTCACAATGCCTATTTTGGTATGACCAGTTACTTAGAGCTAACTCCTTGTGTGGCAACACTAAGTAGTCATTGACTTTATATCACGAGACAGGCCACTTTCAATGCATATCCCAACTTCATCTGTTGTACAGTGACTACACTACGAATATCATGACCACAACGTCGAGCACAAACTAGCTCCTTTGGTCGTATTCAAACACATTGACGGCGATCCAGCCTGCCCAACTTTCAACTTAAACCTGGCAACTTCAATGGCAATCTACCTTGCAATCCTCACGCTGCGGCTCTCCAAACCTTACACTGCTCTATTTTGCCTCACGCGGTATGACCGGCCACTACAGATAACAATTTATGTAGCAATTTCAAGTGGTTACTTGGCATCCTTTCATTGTTGAAGCAACCAACAAGCATACTTCAGCCCTACATTTATGGTACATTATTTTTTTAATATATCTATGGTTCAAACTCTGCCATGCATTTCTTATCTAGCCTCGCCGAGAGGAATGTTTTTTCCTTTTTTTCAGAGAGGAAAGTGATGTAAAGACACAAAGCTATTCGCCGATATATTGCGTAAATTAAATTCAATTCAATTTACGCTAAACCAATGAGAAAAAAGCAAAATTTTCCGTTAGCCAATGGTGTGCAAGTAGCCAACCAAGGCTATTTAAGCACGGAGAAATCCCATGCAAGACAGTTGTCGCGTTTGCCTTCTGCTGTACGTTTCTCCGACCTGCTTTCTGCTATCGTCACATACGCTGATTTTTGGCTTGCATCACAAATATTGGCAATTTCAATCACGCCAATCTTCTTGCTGTACAACTAGAGAAATGAGCCAGTTACAGCAGAACTTCAACGAGTTTACTCAGCGGGATTTCAACGCCACAATAGAAGGAACCACAACACAAGTCAATCAGAGCTGGTCTCAAGTGTCTAGGAGTACTTCTGGACACTGCTACACTAACTGACCTTCTCGGCTGGAGGTTAATTAAATTATTGGACATCAATTAACTCCTCATATAAAAATAAATCAAATTTTATTTGGACATTTGATGTTATCGCTGGTTTCGTAAAATTAATTTTTTTTTTTTTTAAATATATTTTAAATTTTTTGGAAGTTTCTTTTGGTCATATTGTCAAATTATTTACTTGTCTTGTTGAATGTTAATAAGAGAGTTTTATCTGAGTTGCTGAGTTGCACAAGCGGAATACTGCGTGATTCCATCTGAATTCACTTTGCTAATAAATTATTGTAATCCACTTTCATCTATCGTTCTTATTACACATTATTGGGAAGGATCTCAAATTTGCTTCAGGTAATTGACGTGGATATTTGTTTTCAAGGTCACCACCGTATCGTTCTGTCATCTGTGGATATCAGCGCATTCCGGTAAGCTTAATTAATATAATATATAAATTGCAAGAAATTTAATCCTAATATTATGGCTGGTTTATCAAATATTGAGGATACAGAGCAGTTAGCAAGTGGACTTAAGGAATGTAATTTAAAAGATAGTTCAGAGGAACTTAAGTGTTCCAAATTAGATGATCATACCGCATATATGGATTATCCGGGCCTGGCATCTCAGAGGCTCTCTTATGGTAGTGACCAAAGGGCCTCTACAAAAAATGGCGACCGCGCCAGGATCCTCTATGCGGAAAGATGTGATGTAGATGATCGCTTTTGCCGCAATTCTATGGATAGCAATGTTAAGCTCACTATGTACAGACCAGACAACCATTCTGAATGGGTCGAAGAAGCAAAATTTTATTTTAAACTAAAAAGAATGACCGACCCTATAGAAAGGTTTGCCTCGGCCTGGTGGTGTTTGCCTGAGCCTTTAAAAAAGAATCTATTTAGACTCAGGAAATTTGTTTCTGAGAACGAACCTGCAAATGCATTTGAGCTTCTAGTCGAAGAACTTCATGGACGATATCAACCCGAGAGGATTGAACGGATGACTGACTTGTTACGTCAGGAAAAGATGGGAAATCAACTCCCATCTGAATTTTATGAAAGACTTATTTCAAAATCCATCGGGCTTGATATATCTGAGGAAGTTATAAACAGTATATTTGTAGCAGAATTGCCTGCTAGACTAAGAGCCACCTTGGATGTCTATGATACATTGGAACTAGAGTGGCCAAAGAAGCTCAAAGGGTTGGACAAAGTGTATCGTCAGAAGGAACCTAAGGTGTATGCAGTAACAGCAGATTCACGCCTGGAGCAGCAACTCAGACATCTCTCAGAGAGACTCCTGACCGTAGAGAATGAATTAAGTACCCTCCGCAGGGATGTGGGTTGGATAAAAAACAATAGGGAAAGTTCCAACAGAGGTAGGGTGAATTCTCGGAGTCAAAGTTCAACTTCCAAGCATCGGAGAGGCGAATCGCGTGAGGGTGTTCAAGGACCACGCGAGTGGTGCATTTCGCATCGTAAATACGCCGAGTTTGGAAAGTGTCAGGAGGGGATGCACGTTTCCAAAGTTGGGTGGTCCCCGATGGAAAGGAAGTAGTCTTCCTGTAGCCTGGTCTAAGCTGCCGGAAAACTAGTGGAACCCCGCTAATAGGAGCCGTAGGGGGGGTTGCGCATGCAAGGCTCCAAGGTATGCATATTTGAGGCATACTAAAATCATCGAAGTTAAGTTCGGAAGCTTTGATAGAAGAAGCGCGCGGTAATACAGTCCGTAAATCTGTTAGATTTCGGCTGGAAGGTAATCTCAAAGAGGTTGCTGGTTATAGCAACAATAAGTTCGTTATAACGGATGAACATAATTGGTTAAACTTTTTAATAGACACGGGTGCAGAGGTGAGCATAGTTTGATCCGATGTGGTGGAAATTGATAGCCCCACATTTGATTATCAACTATGGGCTGCTAATGGAAGTCCAATTGAGGTTAAGGACGTTAAAGTATTGTCGGTAACATTGGGACAGAAATCTCCATTGACGTTGAATTTTTTGGTCGCTGTTACAAAGGATAACATCATTGGGATGGAATTTTTTATCCATTTTAATCACGCTTTAGATCCCAAATCTAGAACCTTTGGAAAAGGCACTGGGATAGTGACTAATGCTGTGATTGGACCTCAGTAGTTAGGTCAGTGAGACTACCCAGACACGTCGTCGCCGATGACTTGGTGGATGTCATCGAGAACACATGGTTGTGTTTCTACCATTCAATGCTAAGCGCAAGGGTTTAAATACAGGCATAGCACACCAAATCGAGTTGGTGGAACCACTACCTGTTCACCGAAGTCTCAACCGTTAGCACAACATAAGCTGCAGGTTGCTATTGAAGAATTGAAACGGCTGAGAGAAGAAGGAATTTGTAGGCGTTCAAATTCCAACTTTGAATCTCCAATAGTGGTTGTTCCCAAACCTGAACCAGGTCAATGGAGGGTTTGTGGTAACTATCGTCTATTGAAATCAGTAACAAAAAGTGATTCGTATCCTTTACCGAACCAGAGTAATTTTCTCAGGGATATAATGGGGCATGAGGTTAATACAACGTTAGATCTGCAGAAAGCGTACTATCAAGAAACTATGGAGGCAGAATCTATACCGCTCACAGCAGTGAAATTTCTTGGAGGAGGATCGCATGAACTCTTATGTATGCCTTTTGGTTTGAAGAATGGAAGTCAGACATTCCAGCGTTTGACGGAGGAAGTACTTCAAGAATTTTCATTTGTTAGAATGTATATAAATGACATCATTATATATATTCGATCTAGGGAGAAACACCGGTAGCACTTGGACGTCGTTTTGTATAAGCTAGAATATTATGGATTGGTAATGAAGCCAGAAAAGAGCAGGATTGGTTGCTCTACTGTAAAATTTCTTGGACACACCATTTTCAAGGATGGAATCAAGCCCTTGGAAGATAAGGTACAAGCAATCAAGGATGTGCCAGAACCCAGAACTGTACGCCAGTTGCGTAGATTTTTGGGCATGATTAGCTACTATCGTCGTTTCATACCAGGTTTAGCTGGAATTTTGGGGTCGCTAACTCGACATTTAGTTCGTGAACGGAGCACGATCAAGAAGTCCTGGCCTATTAATTTTAGCCAAGACGACAAGGAAAAATTCCAGAGGGCCAAAGATCTGTTAAGCCAAATAACCACATTAGCACCTGTGGATTGGACTAAGCCGTTTGAGCTGGTCACAGATGCTTCCGATGTAGCCATAGGAGCAGTGTTACATCAACGGGATAATGGTATAGTCAAGCCGATTGGATTCTATAGTCGGAAACTCCAAGATCGCGAGAAGCGATATGACACGCTTGGAAAGGAATTACTAGCAGTTTATTCTGCAGTGTTGCATTTTGAGCACTACCTAGATGGACATCAGTTTACGATATTAACTGATCATAAACCGTTGATAAGTATCCTTGGGAAAGCGAATAGGCTTAATTATTCTCCGTGGGTGAATTCACAAATAACCCGACTAGCATAATTTGATTTTACCATTAATCATATCTCAGGAAAAGGACATGACAGCTCAAGAAGTCTTACTTATTTTCTTGCATAATTGGGTGTTGCGATATGGTGTACCGGTAAGGATAACTACTGAATGTTGTCGTCAGTTTATGTCTGAACTAATTATCAGATCTTTCGAATACTATGTGGATAGAAGTAAGTCTAACATGTGCATATAATCTCAGAGCTAATGGAATGGTTGAGAGACTGCACAGGTTGCTGAGGGCTGCGTTACGCTGCACTGCTGGATCCAGTTGGATACATGATTTGCCAATAGTTTTGTTGGCAATGCGAAACAGCTACAGAGCTTAGTTAGGAACATCCATAGCAGAACTTGTTTATGGAGAGCCATTGAGGTTTCCTGGAGATCTTCTAATGGAAGCTCCAAGTTGACCCGATTGGGCCTCTAGTTCAGTAAATGGCACAGTAGAGTGTGTAGCACAGGATCGCTGCATTCCACAGTTTATATGAACGGAGCAGGAGACTGAGGAACGGTATCCATTGAAGTATCAAGAAGCTGATGCGAGATGTGACTCGAAAATGTGTGAGAAAAAGAAATGGCCAAATAAATATGGTAAAGAAGTAAAGATCAAAACCAGGACAACTGAGGACAGAGAACAATGCAAAATGAAAATGAAACCTAGTGAAGTACTAGTACAACAAGTTGAAACTCGTTCTGGAAGAGTCATTAAGAAACCGAAGAATGTGGACTTCATAATGTATGGTTAAATATCTTAAACATGAGTGTGTATGTGGAGGTTAATTAAATTATTGGACATCAATTAACTCCTCATATAAAAATAAATCAAATTTTATTTTTGGATATTTTATGTTATCACTGGTTTCGTAAAACAATATTGTGTTTTTTAAAAATATTGTAAACTTTTTGGAAGTTATTTTGTTCATATTGTCGAAGTTTTTGACTTGTCTTGTTGAAGGTTATAAGAGAATTTAATCTGAGTTACTGAATTGCACAAGCGGAATACTGCGTGATTCCATCTACGGTCTCTTTGCTAATAAAGTAATGTAATCCACTTTCATCTATCGTTCTTATTACACATTATTGGGAAAAATCTCAAATTTGCTTCAGGTAATTGACGTGGATATTCGTTTTCAAGGTAAGCACCGTATCGTTCAGTCATCTGTGGATATCAGCGCAACTCGGTAGGCTTAATTAATATATTACACAAATTGCAAGAAATTTAATCCTAATATTATGGCTGGTTTATCAAATATTGAGGATACAGGGCAGCTAGCAAGTGGACTTAAGGAATGTAATTTAAAAGATAGTTCAGAGGAACTTATGTGTTCTAAATTTGATGACCATACCGCATATATAGATTTTCCGGGCCTGGCATCTCAGAGGCTCTCTTATGGTAGTGACCAAAGAGCCTCTACACAGCGTAAATTGAATTGAATTAAATTTACACAATTTGTCGGCGAATTGCTTTGCGTCGTTACAGTATGTATGCTGAGATGTATGTAACTCAATGTGTACAATCAAGTCGCATAAAGATAGTATTGAGAGACCTTGCTGAGGACCGTGTAACCAAACTAAAAGTTCTGAGAAGTTTGAAACACACCCCAGAAGTTGTTGTAAGCTACACAATCATCTAGGAAATTCGTGCATTTGCTATTTTAGGAATGCGTTCGACAACATACGGACAGTAGAAAGGGTTCAGTACTGGGTGGTTTGCCGTCCTCATCGTGCACTTATATTTTTATGTTTGCTCACACACACCAATTACGTTTGGACAACCGATTAACCAAGAATAAACTACTTGAAATTCTTTCTGTTTTCATATTGGTTTGTTTTTTGCTAGGCTGTCATTTAGAATAAAGTAATTAATCAAAACTAGTAAAAGTAGTTCATAATTTAATTTTAATGGAAGTTGAATTTGAAACCTTACAAAAAGGTACAGGTACATATTTTTTTTAAATTTGTCTGGCAGAACGCAACGACCGGAGAGGACGTGCTTGTGGTTTCCAATAATTCTCTAATTTTAAAAGGTTATCGGGTTTTATTTTGTTTTTATTTTATTGATATTATAATACATATTATTCTTCTATCATTAATACCCATTTTTTCCTTTCTTTTATCGTAATCTACACTATATCTGATTTCTTAATCTCACTCCACCATGAACCAAATTTCATCGCTAGCCCCCATCTCCCCAATCTTAAATCAAAAACTTATCTCCAATCTTGCTGACCTCCAGCAACAAAAGGCGGATGTCACAGGACTACTTGGAGCACTGACTAGCAACCGTACGATCTCCAACCTACAGCCCCATCTACTGCGTCAGGTAAATTAGTTTGTGAATGGTGTAGTTAGGGTGGTTGCTCTACGAATCCACAGCCATCGAAACCTCTTTCTGTGGTCTCCACGCACCCCCTCTCAAAGGACGATCTGGCCTCAGATCTCATCAGACAACTAGGGGATAACTTCAGCCACCTTAAAAAGGTCTCTTCGGGAAAGGGTTGCACCTTTGTTCTTTCCTCACACAAAAGACTGTCAGACGGTGAGCTTAGTCATCTCAAACTGCAATCGCCTCTATTATCGTCTGGCAAAGTCAAATTAAAGCGTGACTGCACGCTATTACAAAGGACATTAGAGAAAGTTCCGAAGCCTCAGCCGGACAACAATCCCTCTCCTGCAGCTAGTCACGCCTTTCCGGGCTGGAGCAATCCAATAAAAAGCGCTTACTTTACGGCGGCATCCTTGGTGACGCCACTTCCTCTAGTCCCCTCCTGCTGTCATCCTCCAGATTTGGAGGGCTTCCCTTCACCTATAGCCCACAATCCACAACCGTTCCCCCCCACAGTCTCAAGCTTTATCACGTCCTCGTGGCCAACCACGCCACGTAAAGTCCCCAAATAACGCACCCTCTCCTTCTATTTCATCTGCTAGACCCACATCCGCACGTCGTGTCACTTTTGCGACAGATGCTGTGGTCCAGAAACCAAATAAACGTAAAACGCCTAAGGCCAAGCGGGATATCGACTCAGCCTCATCAACTTCAACTCCCTCTTTCAAAAACCTCAATGACCTCACCCAGGACAGCTGCGTCTCAATCCCTGATCAGTTCCTGTCCCCTACCACCCCACCAACGCCGCTCCAGAGCGTCCCCTCGAGACCAGATATCTTGCCTCCTTCTTGCATTCAAATCCTCCAATTACCTGACCCACCCAACAAAAGTGGGACAAAAAAGATCCACATCGAAGCTGGTCACTCCATCCTCGTCAACAAGCGGTCATTCACCCTCATCAGCATTCGATCTCGCCCCGCCCGCTTCTCCTCCCCGGTCTAAACATCCTTCCCACAGAGCACTCTCAGTGTTCTTAATCATTGTTACTCCTCCTCCTCCAAAGGTCATGAATCCACTCTCCTCTTCCTGAATATATCAAAGGCTTTTGATTCGCTGTCATTTTCAGCAATTGAATCCGCCTTATTGAGAAGCGGTATCTGCGGCAACGTCCTCAATCTTATCAGTTACTATCTCCGAAACCGATGTGCGACTATAAAAGTCGGAAATAGTCACTCGAGGCCAGCCCTTATCCAATTTGGTGTTCCCCAGGGCTCCGAACTTGGTCCTATCCTCTTCAACCTTACGCCAGCATAAGTACAGGTTGAAGACAACCTTTTCAAGCTGTTCAAATATGCAGATGACATGGTCATCATATTCAGTAACCCCACAACATTCAACCCCTCCTTATCCCTTATATCGGAGCTCCTATCCTCGCTCCACTCGCAGCTCAGCAGAATCGGTCTGAAATTAAACTCCGCCAAGACTCGTCTAATGAAACTCTCCTCTGACCCATTCTGCTCTATCCCGGTTGGAAATTATCTCATAGATATAGAAATAAGAGATTCAGCTAAACACCTAGGTATTTATTTTTCAAAATCCTTAGACTTCTCCGCACACCTTACGCACACTACTTACAAATTCTTCAAATGGGCCCGTCTGATCTGTTTCAAGACTAACAACCCCATTCTCCAACTCACGCTATTCAAGGTCTACGTCCTACCCCTCATTTCATAAGCTAGCGAATTCTACTGTCCTTTCACTCTCGCCTCCTCGTACGCCATCGAACAGATCTCCTCCATATTTCTAAACAGAGTCTTCCCTTCCAGCCAAAATTATCGGGAACGCCTACTCCTGACAAATCTTCTACCGGTTTGGTTTACCCGTCACCTTCGAGTCATTTCCTCAACTCATTAGATCAAAAATTGCTTATCACTGTCCAACTTTGCTCACCCAAGTCAACACTACGCCATACGTTCTAGCAACTCTTATATACAATCTAAACATATCACCAATATATTTAACAAAGTCTAGCTCTTTTCCAAAGCCACTAGTGTCTTCCACGCTCTTTCCACGGAAATAAAGCTCCTAACACAGCACGAATTTAAAAAGGCGACCCACAAGTACTTCTTTTACAAATTTCTTTGTGAAACGACCGATTGGAAGCTAAATTGGTTCCTTCTTAATTCATAACATTTCTTTCACGCCAGGCTATTCTCTTAACTGGTTTCGGAGGGCGAAATCTCTCTGGCTAACATCTAATTTCCACTTTCCCTCTCTGGTTTTAAATCTCTCACTCTTGACTCCATGATACCACTTCTATTCTCATTTTTCATTCTATCATATCCATATAGTGAATACTTTACCACGTTTTGCTCAACTAATCCTTTTCCTTTCTGTTTCAGCGAAAGACCGGAAACTCAAAAGCCCGCTGGACCACCCAACGGTTTGCATTAGACATCGACTCCCCCTCGTCTACCATCAGTCATAATCTCGTTCAACGGACGCCAGTGATCCCTGCACGACACTCTAGCTTCAATCTGGTCGACTCTATCCTGGTCAATACTAAACTTCAGAAATTCTATATCCACGACAAAGGACTTCGTCGGTCGACGTCTGCTTCCGGTCTGCCACCATTTTTGATCTCACAATCAAACTCATCTGTCCGAACCCAGCCTACCCCGCAATGATGCTCGGACACCTCATGGACTGAACTCCAATTAATCTTGTCTAGTCAAATGGAATTTACTATTTATTTTTCACCAGATTGAACTATCATGAAGTCTATGAAAACACTTCTCTTCTTCAACTCCTCCCCCTGTTATTAAATGCTTTTCTAGTCACAATTTCATTCACCTCCACATATCCCACTTTTTATTTTTTATTTCAATGGTCGGGCCTGTTGGCCTTTGATGCCAAATAAATGTATTATTATTAGTAAATTGCCAAACAAACCAACAAATTAAAATATCAGCATTAGAATAAATAATATCAATAAACCTAAAGTGGACTCTATTTCAAAAGGGCAACGACTATAGAGAGAAATAGGATTTCTCGTAAGGGAGGCCATTAATCTGAATGCCGTATTAACTTCAGGGAAAATTTAAAGAAATGTTATTGCTATTGAGGTTAAGGAAAGGACGCATAAGCATAATTAGTTAATTATGGTTAATTTAATATAAATTGAAATTGCGGAAAATGTTGAAGAATTGAACAAGAGGATTACCGGTCTTGATACTGCCAAGCCATTAATATGTATTTTGTATGACTTAGAAATAAATAGAATAGAATAAAATAGAATAGAATACAATATCTTCATTTTTATTCAAACCAAACATATTCCATCAAATAGATAATAATATTGGAAAATGTACAATACAAAAAGATTTCATATGAAATAAATATGTGCAATTAGTCCCATGTAGATAAATAGTTCTCCTTAGATATAATGTACAATATATCAAGATCAGAAAATTCGGCTGTAATGTCAATGCGAACGTCATATCAATTCTCATATAATTAATTTGACTTTGCCTGTCGATATAAAGGGTGATCGAGATTTCAGTTCACTGAGTTCGTCGTTGGACAGCCTTTTGTAGGAAGAAACCGCAAAAGCATGACCTTTGCCGCAATAGACCTCTTTGAGATGAAGGAAGTTGTCTCCCGAATGACTGATTAAACATGAAGCCGGGTCAGTCTTAGAGAGTGGGGTGTACGGAGACTTCTTCCTGTGGTCTCCGCACTTCCTATTCTCTAAGGATGACCTGGCTTCAGATTTAATCAATCATTTGGGAGAAAACTTCTTTCAACTCAAAGAAGTCTCCTCCGGCAAAAGTCGTGCTTTTGTGGTCTCTTCCCACAAGCTGTCCAACAACGAACTCGGTCAACTGAAATCTCGATCACCCTTTATATCGGCCGGCAAAGTCAAATTAAAGCATGATTCCACTTTACTACAAAGAACTGCAGAAAAATCGCGGACCTCTCCGTCAGACACCGTTCCCTTCCCTGAAACTGGACATGCCTATCCTGTCTGGAGCAACACAAAGAAACGCCAGTCATTATACGGAGGCATCCTCTGTGATGCTCCTTCCTCTGGTCCCATCATGCTAACTACCTCTCGATTTAAAGGGCTGCCCTTCACTACTAGCTCAAACAGCGAAAACATTCCCATTTAACAAGCGCAAGCTTCACCACGTCGTCGTGGCCGACCACGCCGAATAAAGACCCCCAACAACGGCCATCCTCTTCCAATCTCCAGTGCCAGTAACATATCCTTAAGTCAAGTCATTATCCCGATCAGTGCAGAGGTCCTGAAACCGACAAAACAAAAGACCATCACGATCCCGCGAGCCATCGATTCTTCCCACACAACTTCCTCCTCCAACCTCACCGATACCACCCAGAACAGTCGTAACTCTGGCCCCGTTCAGATCTTGCCCTCTCCCAACCCTCGAGCTCAGGTAATTTGCCTCCGTCCTGCTTTCAAATCCTCCAATTACCTCACCCGCCTAATTAAAGTGAGACTAAGGAAATTCAGATCGATGCTGACCACTCCATTCTCGTCAAAAAGCGGTTAGTTAACCTAATCAGCCCAAAGCCTCGCTCCAGCCGCCAACGGAAAGCAGCTGCCCGCTTCTCCTCCCCGGTCTAACGGATTCCATTCAGCAGTTATTATCAATTATAGATTACTTACGCCAAAAATCAAACAACTGCGAGCATTTTTATCCTCTAACGAGCTAGACATGTACTTTCTTGTTGAAACTTGACTGTCCTCATCCGTTCATTGCGATGATCTTTTCCTCATTAATGGCTACGTTTTCCTTCAAAGTGACAGAAAAGCTGGTCGTGGGGGTGATCTGGCTGACTTTGTCCGTTCTTCTCTCATGCCCAAACGCCATTCTACATCGAAATCGCTAGGATTAGAATTCTTTTCGTTTTAGCTGCTGATTCTAGGCCAAAGCTTATCCGTTTTCGTTGTCTACAGACACCCAAACATCTCAATAATAGGCGACACCCGTGGGGCTCAACTAATGTCCACATTCTTCTCGCAACACCCAGATAAATATATCGTAGTGAGCGACCTTGACCTTCATCTGGCCAACTGGCATAATATAACTACGGATGCTCACTCGTTGATTCGGCTCTTTGCGAATAACTTCCAAAGTCATTTTGTGCACTTCCCTACACGAGGGAACACACAGCTTGATTGTGTCCTCTCCAACAAAGACGTGACCAATGTTCAATCTCGGGAGATCGTCCCTAATCTCGACCACTGCCAGGTATCCTTTCTTATTCCTCTTTTATCGTCTATCCATAAAGAGAGCAGGCGATTCACCAATTGGAAAGAGTTTAGTCGACTCCCTGACGCTGTTAATTGGAGAGATCTTACTCTCTCAGACAACCTCTCCTCATGGTTTTCCGATGTCCATAACATCTTATCCTCCCAATTTACTTCTGCCACATCTATTCAACACATTCGCGCGATGAACAAGCTTAACGCATTGTTTAAAGCACGCGACAACCTAGCACGCAATTCTAGATTACGCACAACATCACTTGTTTGCGCTCTCGCTATCCCACGTATCGATGAGCACATTAAACAGGTAATCAACAAACAAGCGCTCAACATTGAGCGATGCATCCGCACAGCACCCAACTCTCGAAAAAATTTCGCAGTCATCAAGCACCGATTACTACAAAAGTCCAATAACTCAAACATAAACTTCTCTCGGTCGGACGACTCCAGCTTTGCCGACGATTATCTAAATCATCTTATAGACACCCTCTCCATTCTCACTGCGCCTGCCGAGATGCTTGACAACAGAGACGCTGAGAACCTACGTTGGTTCATTATTTCACTAGCCTCCGACGTTCAAGCAAACAAAGACAAAATCTAAACACCAATTTGATCAGTACGGTCAGGATGATTACACTTCCTGGCTAGAATCTCTGCTCTCTGCTGGCCGATTTTATCCTCCGATGCTTCGAAACTACCTATCTTCACTCGGAATGGCTTAATTAGACAATCTCTCTTATTTCAGAAAATGGTAAATTGTCAATCGTCACGTCTTTCACCAAAATCTTCGACAGGGTCTTATATAACTTAATCTATGCATTCATCAAGTCTCGAGATAATTTCTGCCTCCTTAACGAACAACATGGCTTCCTGAATGGCCGCTCCTCTTCCACAAACTTAGTCAGTGTCCTTGATCACTGCTACTCCTCTATTTCTAAACATCATGAATGCACTCTCCTCTTCCTAGATATTTACAAGGCCTTTGATTCACTGTCGTTCTCGGCAGTTGTATCCGCCTTGTTAAGCAGTGATTTTAGCGGCAAAGTCCTCAATCATATCAGTTATTATCTCCGACACCGTTACACAACTTTAAAAGTCAGAAACAGTCACTCAAGGTCAGCCATTATCCGATCTTGAGTTCTCCAGGGCTCTGTACTTGATTCAATACTATTCAACCTAACACTAGCTGAAGTGCAGGTTGAGGAAAACCTGTTCAAGCTGTTCAAATATGCAGATGACACGGTAAATGTATTCAGCAACCATACAGCATTAAACCCCTCCCTACCTCTTATTACTCAGCTGCTATCTTCGATACACTCGCAGCTTAGCATAATTGGTCTTAAATTAAATCCTGATAAGACTCGTTTGATGAAACTTACCTCTGGCCTATTCTGCTCTCTCCCAGATACAAGTCGTCCCCTTGATATTGAATTTATTGACTCGGTCCAGCACCTTGGTATCTATTTTTCTAACTCGCTAGACTTCTTCACACATCTTTAACATAATACCTCCAAACTCTTCAAGTGGGCCCATTTAATCTGCTTAAAGACTAGCAATCCCACTCTCCAACTAACATTGATTAAGGTCTATGTCCAACCCCTCATATCGTACGCTAGCGATTTTTTTCCCCTTACACTTTAGCCTCCTCTTACGCCATATAACAGATTTCTTACAGATTCTTCAAGCGAGTCTTCCCTCACAGCCAAAATTATCGGGAACGCCTATTCCTGGCTAACCTACTTCCGCTATGGTTTACCTGTCACTTTCGAGTCATTTCTTTCGTTCATAAGATCACAGCTAGCCTATCACTATCAAACTTCGCTCACCCAAGTCACCACTATACTACACGCCATAGCAACTCTTCAATCCAATCCAACCACACTCCTATTATATTTAATTAAATCTATCTCTTTTCCAAAGCTACAAGTATATTCAACGCTTTCTCAGCGGAAATAATGCTCCTATCCCATCACGAATTAAAAAAGGCGGCTCACAATTATTTTGTTAATAAATTCCTATTAGAGATATCTGATTGGAACCGAAACTGGTTCTTCATTAGCCCATAAAATTTCATTTTATTTCTAGGCTATTATCCAGTTTCGGTGCGTAAAGTCACTTCTGACTTGACCCTTCTTTCAAATTTTGGTCTCTGATTCTCAAATTAATTAAGGATTCAACGATACCATTTCTATTCTAATTTTCATTCTACCTCAACCAAATATTGATTGCTATGTTACCATCTGCTCTACTAAATCTATTCTTTTTGTTTCAGAAAACAATCGGAAACTCAAAAAGCCTACTGGACAATTTGTCATTCGTCGGAAGCTGGTTCCTCCACGCCTTCCATCAGCCGCAACCTCGTTTAACTGAAGTCAGTGATCTCTGCACGCGACACTAGCGTGCAGACTCTCTTCTAACTAGTCGATCCTTCCTAGTCCAATGTAATCTCCATTCCATCAGAACATTCTATCACGAAGTTGATAAAAAGACTTCTCTTTCTCAACTATTTCCTCCCCTATGATTATATACTTTGCTAGTCGCAATAACATTCAACTTTACATATCTTACTTTTGATTTGCACCACATCATTTCAACTGTTGGGCCTGTTGGCCTTTGTTGCCAAATAAATTTATAATAATAATAATAATAATAATATCAATAATAATAACAATAATAATAATAATAATAATAATAATAATAATAATAATAATAATAATAATAATAATAATAATAATAATAATAATAATAATAATAATAATAATAATAATAATAATAATAATAATAATAATTATAATTATAATAATAATAATACATTTATTTGGCATCAAAGGCCAACTGGCCCGACCATTGAAATAACAAATCAAGGGTAGGATATGTGGAGGTGAGTGGAATTGTGACTAGCAAAGTATTTAATAGCAGGGGGGGAGGAGTTGAGGAAGAGAAATGTTTTCATCAACTTCATGATAGTTCAATCTGGTGAAATAAGAGAGATTATATTTGACTAGACAGAATCAATTGGAGTACATTCCATGAAGGGCCCGAGCATCAATTTAGGGTAGATTGGGTTCGGAATGATGGGTTTGGGTGTGAGATCGAAAATGATGGCGGACCGGAAGCAGACGTCGACCGACGGAGTCCTTTGTCGTGGATATTGAATTTCTGAAGTGTAGTATTGACCAGGATGGAGTCGACTAGATTGAAGCTAATGTGTCGTGCAGGGATCACTGGCGTCCGTTGAACGAGGTTATGACTGTTGTTAGACGAGGGGAAGTCGATGTCCGATGCAAACCGTTGGGTGGTCCAGCGGGCTTTTGAGTTTCCGTTCGCTGAAACAGAAAGGAAAAGGATTGAATGAGCAAAACATGGTAAAGTATCCACTATATGGATATGATAGAATGAAAAATTAGAATAGAAGTGGTATTAGGGAGTCAAGAGGGGAAAAGTGGAAATTAGATGACAGTTAAATACTGTTTGTTGCGAAGAACTAATATACATGCAAGTATGCATTATGTTTTGCGAACCTAGTAACAAATTAGTTCAGTTGTGACTAGAAGGATAAACCAAAGGCAGCATGAACGGAAAGTATAATCTCACGGAATGTGCATGAGATTATACTTTCCGTTCATGCTGCCTTTGGTTTATCCTTCTGGTCACAACTGAACTAATTAGATGACAGTCAGAGGGATTTCGCCGAAATCAGTAAAGAGAATAGCTGGGGGTGAAATAAATGTTATGAATTAAGAAGAAACCAAATTTGCTTCCAATCGGTCGTTTCACAAAGAAAGTTGTTAAAGAAGTACTTGTGGGCCTTTTGAGATTCGTGCTGGGTTAGGATATTTATTTCCGTGGAAAAGCGTTGAAGACACTAGTGGCTTTGGAAAAGAGAAAGATTTAAATGAAATATATTGGGGTATGGTTAGATTGGATAAAAGAGTTGCTAGAACGTGTGGCGTAGTGGTGACTTGGACAGTGATAGGCAAGTTGTGATCTTTTGGATAAAAGAAACGACTCGAAAATGACTGGTAAACCAAAGCGGTAGACGGTTTTCCAGGAGCAGGCGTTCCCGATAATTTTGGCTGCGGGGGAAGACCCGCTTTAGAAATCAGGAAGAGATCTGTTGGATGGCATACAAGGAGGCGTGTGTGAGAGAACAGTAGAATTCGCTAGCGTATAAAATGAGGGATAGGACGTAGAGATTGAATAGCGTGAGTTGGGGAATTTGGTTGTTAGTCTTGAAGCAGATCAGACGGGCCCTTTTGAAGAGTTTCGAAGTAGTGTGTGTAAGGTGTGGGGAGAAGTCTAGGAATTTTAAAAATAAATGCCAATTTGTTTGGCTGAATCTATTATTTCAATATCAAGGGGATAATTTGAAACCGAGAGAGAGCAGAATGGGTCGGAGAAGAGCTTCATAAAACAAGTCAAGACGCGGTTTAGTTTGAGACCGATATTGCAGAGCTGCGAGTAGATCGAGGATAAAAGCTCCGGTATAAGGGGTAAGGAAGGTTTGGAATCTGTGGGGTTACTGAATACTATGACCATGTCATCCGCATATTTAAAAGGCCTGAAAAGTTTGTCTTCAACATGTACCTACGCGAGTGTAAGGTTGAAAAGAATAGGACCAAATACGGAGCCCTGGGGAAAACCAGATCGGATAAGGGCTGGCCTCGAGTGACTATTTCCGACTTTTACAGTCGCACATCGATTTCGGAGATAGTAACTGATAAGATTGAGGACGTTGCCGCAGATACCGCTTCTCGTTAAGGCGGATTCATTTGCTGAAAATGGCAACGAATCAAAATCCTTGGATATATCCAGGAAAAGGAGAGTGCATTCATGATCTTTGGAGAAGGAGGGGTAACAATGATTAAGAACACTAACTAAGTTGGTGGAAGAGGAGCGGCCATTCAAGAAGCCGTGTTGATCATCGAGGTGATAGAAGTTTTCCTGAGACCTAATTATGAGGGTTTGACTAGGTTGTATAAGACTGTGTCGAAGATTTTGGTGAAAGAAGGTACGATAGTAATGGGGCGGAGATCTTTGAATGAGGAGATCGACG